>JAGKQL010000024.1:2000564-2012810 GCA_018398635.1 Cyprinodon brontotheroides
ATATATTTATAGAGAGAGAGAGGGAGAGAGAGACCTTTTTTGCGCCTATTTATTTCTATGTACACTACTCAAAACAATTAAAGGATCAGAGTAAAGCATCAAGTTAATTAAACTGCTGGGATATTGATTTGGTCAGGTAAGTAGCAGAGGGTTGTTAATCAGTTTCAGCTGCTTTGGTGTTAATGAAATTAACAGCAGGTGCACTAGAGGGGCAACAACGAGACGACCATCAAAACAGGAATGGTTTAACAGGTGGACGCCACTGACATTTTTACTCCTCCTCATCTTTTCTGACTCTTTTTCACCAGTTTTGCATTATAGGGTCACTGTCACTACTGTTAGCATGAGGCGCTACCTGGACCCTACAGAGGTTGCACAGGCAGTCCAGCAGCTCCTCCCGGGATGGTACATCCAATAAGTGCCATTGCCAGAAGGGTTTTGCTGTGTCTCCCAGCACAATCTCAGGAGCATGGAGGGAAATTCCAGGAAAGGACGGAAGAGCAGTTACTCCAGGAGGCTGGACAGGGGCGGTAGAAGGTCTATAACCCATCAGCAGGACAATGTCTGCTCCTTTATTACAGGAGGGAGCCGCAGGAGGAGCACTTACAAAGCCAACAAAATGACCTCCAACAGGCCACTGAAGATTGTGAATGTCTCTGACAAAACAATCAGAAAAACAGACTTCCGCGAGGGGGTGGCGGCCTGAGGGGAGCCACCAGAATCTCTAGTGGGCCCTGTGCTCACTGCCTGGCACCTGTGGAGCTGGGTGGCATTTGCCACCAGAACAATCGAATTAGCAAGTCGCCACTGGCCACCAATGTGCTTTCACAGATGAGAAGAAAGTTCACCTGATAATATGTGACAGAGGCGTGAAAGGGTTTCTGGAGAAGCCGGAGAACGTTATGCTGCCTGTAACATCGCTCAGCATGACCGGTTTTGGTGGTGGGGTCAGTAATGGTCTGGGGAGAGACCTGGAGGGACGCACAGACCTATACAGGCTGAACAACGCGGCACCCTGATCGCCATTAGGGATCAGGATGAAATCGCGCTGCACCCATTGTCAGACCTTATGCTGGTGCAGGGGTCCTGGGTTTTCTGCTCCTGAGGGTACCTGCGACAGTACCCGACTCATGTAGATGAAGGGTATTACCATCGATTGTCCCCAAGCTACAAGCCTGACCTAAATCAATAAAAACACCTCTAGGTTATGTTTGAATCCATCCGGCGGCGCCGCCAAGTTGCACCCCCTCAGACTGTCCAGAAGGGCTCAGTGATGCCCTGATACAGATCTGGGGGAGGGAGGGAGATACCCAGGACGCCATCCATAGATCTCGTAGAAGACATCCTGATGTGTCAGGCATGCATACACACACGCACATGGAGCCACCATACAAATGACCCGAAGATACCATTTTGAGGTTGCTGCAATAAAATTTCAGCAGAGATGGACTAGCTGCCACATAATTTTTCACTGTAGTTTTGGGATGTCTTTGAGATTCGGCCCTCTGGCCAGGTTTGATAATTTTGAATTTCCATTAAATGATGTGGCATCCTTTTTTTGTTCCCTAGCTTTTACATCACCGAACGTCATATCAGTATAAATACGCGGCATGATTTTTGCCCATTGAAGGATCTGATGTGTTTCAAAAAGGGGGATTTCAGCGCTTTGGTGACCGGTCTATATAGATATATATAGTCTAGATATATTCTAGGATTCTAACTCCATAACTGCTCATCCTGAGTCAACATTTTCAAGTGTAGCAAAGAGATACTTAGTCATATTTTAGGCCTGAACTTTGACTAGGCCACTTTAACACGTTACTCTGTTTTGATCTAAACAATCCTTTGTATCTCTGGCCGGATGTCTAGAGTGGTTTACCCTCTGAAAGGTTAACCTTGCTTCATCTATCTTACCATCAGCTCTTACGAGCTACTATGTATCACAGCATGATGCTGCCACTACTATGTTTCACCTTGGAAAATGCTGGGGGTAAAAATTAACATGCTAAGTTCAAATGTTTGTGTCTATGTAAACTTTAAAAGGAAAACAAGTGAAAACATAAACCCACAGCTTTCCCATTAAGTCAGGTGGATGAAAAAAAACTGATAAAAAAGTTATTTCAAGAAAAGAAAGATATCGTAAAACAATGCAACCAACTTGCAGCCCTAAGGGTAGCTTCCCCAGTGGTCGGAGGTTTAAACCGCCTCCGTCTCTGACTGATCTGTAACCAGACAGGTGGTTCCCCTGATGTTAGGGTGACACATGGACCGAGCCCCTCCTGGACCCTCTCAGGATGTAAACAGAAGACAATGTGGGCCAGAAGGACTCAAATAGACCAGAAGACACAGAGCTGAATATGGAGCAGGCTGCTGTGCCACTTAAACCTCCACCAAGGTAAGAAGAAACTGCTTCCTCGTCTTCTCCTACAAAAACCTAAAAAAAGTCAGAACCAAACACCTCTGGCCTGCAGCCTCTGACCAGAGCGCTGATGTTTTAATTTGAGGCTGCAAACAGGAAGAAACCTCACTTGTAGAAGTCAGTAAGCTGCAGAACTAGTGTTGCACCTTCAGATACTACTTTTCAACTTATTTTTTTGTATTTAAGCACCCTAAGCTGTCTCTTTGCAAAGAAAAGTAGCAGAACAATTTAGTTGCAGAATGTTTGCTGACATGAATCATCTGTAAGATGCTCACCCTGATTAATAACACCACCTCATCCAGAGGTGTTTTCTCTGAGCACTGCTATATTTATACATGTGCTTCACACTTCCTGAGTTTAACAACGAAGGAGCGAAGAAGAAACACCCCATCACCAGATCATACGTCACTGAGTTGAACTGGACTGCGCCCCTCCAACCACATTACAGCCCAGTTCCACCTCTCCTCAGCCGGAGCAGCTGCCCCATAGCGGGCTCCAGGACAGCAACCAGTTTCATTAACCCTGATAATCGTCTGTCCGTCTGTCCCTCCATCCATCCGCAGCATTAAGTAAATCCAGAACTATTAATAATAGAGTGAGAACCCGCTGAACAGCCCCGGTTATATAACTCCAGTATCTAACATCAAAACCACGTGAACTCAAACTAGAGCCAGACAGTGAGGAATTCACGCGGCTTTGACATCTTGTTAATATCTGCAGCTGGCTGTCAAACATCTTCAGATGTTTGAACACTGAGCTGGAGGCAGCGAAGTACAAAACGTGTCCTGAGAACCTGCAGCCTGGAGAGGTGGAATAATGAGAAGCTAGAGCTGCTCTCCCAGCAGAGATCTCAGCATGACCAGTTCATGCTCTGGTATGCACCAATTTAACCCTTTTATATGAAGGGAATTTAGTTTCATTCTTGTTGCAAGCAATATGGAAATTTAGAAAATGCGATTTAGAACTTGCGTTTTGAAAAAACGTCTTAAACTTTGCTTTTTTTCTTTCTTTAGAATTATTTTTTCCCACGTTTTCAAACTTTATATTTTCGGTTTTTATTTATTTCTCTATTTCCAAATTGAATTTAAAAAATTGCATCAAATTCTGATAACCTCAAGCTCAATACAAAGACTGGACATTAGGTGTAAATAATAATAAGCTTTTGTATCGATGCATTCTTTCCAACAGCTTCCATGATCCCATGCACGCACACGCCCCAAGAGAATCGATTCATGTTTTTTTATTTTCACTCTCCGGTCTACTTTTATCCAAAATTTGCTCCTGGGCGTGAGAATTCTCCCTTCCTCGCGGCTGTGGTGGGGTGCGCTAAAACCTATTTTTGCCTCCCCCCCTACCTGCGCTTCCTGGTTTTACTCTTACAGCAGTGTGTGTGTTGCAGTGAGCGACTTGACACAGACATTTTACATTTAAATCCATTGTCAATATTGAAGCATGGTCTGTGCTACACGCTGTGGGTCCTAGATACACTCAGGCGTGCGAGGAAGTGGGGGCAAGTTTAGTCGGACGACGGAGGGACATGAGGGCCAAAAGAAATGGAGGATCCAGGTGGAAAAGGTCCCAGCATTCTTCGCGGCACCCTCGCTCTTTCTAGCGGGTCAAAACTTCAATGGCGAAGTTGTTTTATCAAAACAAAACCGCCTGGCCTCCTGTCTGCGCAGCACTGTTTGCGCGTCAGCTACAATTTGGGAGTAGGTGACCAGCTGAGCCGCCTCTCAAAGGCGCGGACGCCTGAGCCGAGGTATTGAATTGCACTCATTGCACTGATTATGTGCAGTATTTCTGCAGTATTTTTTGATGCAACTTTTTCTACTACTTGTTATTTGCTGCTGTTTCTAAAAAAAAATGCATATACGATATTACAGCTTTCATTGATTTTATTTCATTTTTTGAAACATTTTGTTTTAGCCTGTAAGGTGTAAAAATTAAATTAACCATTTTGTCAGAATCGCATCGAATCGAATCGTGGTGTATTCTTGAGGATGCGAAAATAATCGAATCGTTGGGTCAGGAAATCGATACTGAATCGAATCATGCATGATGGGTGTGATTTTACACCCCTACTGGACGGATGAACATTGACCAGTAAAGATGTTGCTAACTATGTCCATCACACCAGAGCATGTGAGCAGGCCAGGAAAAACGCATGGAGCAAGCGAAGAAAATATGGTGGAGTTCAGAGCGGTTTTTCAATTCAAAGGCCCAGAAGCGAATTTGCTCCGGCTTCAGTTTTGCTCCAATACACTCCAGATTAATTAAATATTAAAATCTCAGGAAATCAATTAAAAATGTTGGATTATAAAATTTCTAAAATAACATTTATCTGATTTAAGTGTGAGTTTTTTGAGAATTAATAATTAAATAGGAAACGCGGAGCAACATGAATGGAGCGAGGTGTGACGTTCACAGCTGGGAATAATTTAATAATTTAACATCTACTTAAATAAGATAATACACATGTGTTGGTCACATATTATAAATCAAAAAGCTGTGTGTTCCAGGGCCCCGGCATAATTACAAGGAGGACAAATGTCAGAAAATGCGCCTTCTCCTGTAACAAATTTGAGCGAGGCGAGCTTGGAGCGATTTCGCCAGAGCCCTGGGAAAACACCCTGGGTAGGCTTTCTTAAAAACTTTCTCCTTTTTGATAAAGCTTTATAGTTAGAGTGGCTCAGGTTATCACTGAGCTATTTCTATAATAGTTATGCTGCTATAGGCTTGTGACCGCTGGAGGGACACATAGGACCCCCTTTTCATCATACTCTGCTTCATTCTCTATCTCTGTTCTCCCACTCTGCAGAATCTATTAGTTTAATCTGTAATGTTCTGTTGCTCTCTACTGTTTTTTTTCTCATAGCAGCTTCATCCTAATCTGGTTTTGTGTGGCAGTGGATCCATCCTGGAGAGAAACATCAGTTGTGCTGCTTCCATCAACACCCTTGTTTATGTAGATGCTGGAGATTGGCCTGCTTTTTTCAGTGTGTAGTCCTGTTTCTCTGACTGGCTGGATGTGTGCTCTTCATCCTCTGACATGGGGAGCTGGCTGAGGAGCTGCCGCCTGCCTGGCCAGCTATTTGTGTTTCCTGGATGGGGCCGCCTTCTAACAGCTGCCTAAGCATGTCTCTGCTTCACCACTGTCTCCTTGAATCCCAGTCGCCTCTGCAGATGGCCACTTACACACGGAAGAGCCTGGATTTCTGCTGGAGGATTCTTCCTGTTGTTAAAAGGGAGTTTTGCTCTCCCACTGTCGCTTCACAAGCAAGCTTAGTGGGAGGGATTGCCTTCTGAGTCAATGAGTCAATGTAATCAGATGGTTTTCCTTAGATAGAAAAACTTTTGAACCAATCTGACTGTATGATCTGGTAGAATTGTTTCTGTAAAGTCCCTTTAAATGACCTGTTATGAATTTTTGCTATATAAATAACCTGTATTAAATTAAAAAGCAAGAGCATTCAAAGAAGGAGCTTGAACTCATGGTTGTAAAATATTGGTTGCCTCATGGTCTTGAATCTATATGTATAAAACGGATAAAATGCATGTTCAGAGAAGTTTGCATGCATGCATTTTAAATAAAACTGCTTGTAATAATTTTTGCACTTTTTAAGTAACACGAAGATCTCATCAAACCTGGTTCTGTATGACAGCAAACATGGCCTCTTCCAAAGCATTATGTTGAGTACAGGATGTTGGAGCACACCATGTTAACAGGATTTTCTGAGTCACTGGTAGGAAACAGAAGTTGGAATCAACCTTATCAAATATTTACCACAGAGGAAGAAAATTATGCAATACTACAGGCTGTAACTAAGTTTCTGCTGCGCTCATGAAAGATGCTTATATTCTGAAGATCCTCCTGCCAAAGCAGCTCTAATTATTTAATACAGTAGGAGTAAAGAAGTTTTTCCTTCACAGAATCTAAAACATTTTTCTCCTGTGAGCAGCACAGTTGGAGATGGAGGGGAAACCAAACTGCATGATGGGAAAAAGTAAACCCAGTAAACCTTAACTTACTGTCATCTACATTATTTTTTATTCTCAGAATTAGTTTGTTTTATCTTCTTTTTGAACGATTTGTACAAAATATATATATTTTTTTCAAATTGAGTTTTTTTAAATGCAATTAAAAGATCAAATCTCTTCACTTCTGGGGGCGTGCTTTCCGTTGGAATAAGAGGCAAAGATGCATTTCTATTGGTTTGCATGAACACTAAAAAACAACAGCTTTATTGGCCGGTGTGTGCGTCACGGGCGAGCGTTTGTATCAGGCTAAAAGACAATATGATAGGAGACACAATTTGAAAAGAACTGAGTTTGTGAATTTATACCTAAAGCAAAATGAGCAAAAAATTGAGAAAAAATAAATAAAAAGTGTGAAAAGCATTGACTTTTTAAAAAACTAATTATTTAAAAAGGTATAAAAATCTTTAAAATTAAATTAGCAATGGGGTAACAAACTAAATATACATAAAAAATATTTATTCTAATATATTAATTTGTAACATTTCATTTCTGGATTGCTTTTTTGTGTGTTTTTTCAAATTTCCATTTAAAAAGTTTACTTTGCTTGCAACAAAAATGACAAATAATTGACTCCATACAGGATATAATGATGCAAAATGGTTCACAAACTTGAAACATTGTTATGGATTTTACCCCAAGCTTGGCGGAAGTGACTTGTTAACTTACATGGCTGGCCAACAATCACTGTAATTTTACTCTACATTACCTCTCTTCATTGTTCTTTAGGAGCCATCCGGTTTCTCACAGTTTACTGGGGAATTTTAAAAGCAGTAACTTCCTACTTTCGTGGTTGGTAGAACAAACTACTGTGTGACCAAGAGGTGAAACTGGAGGCCAAGTTAGCAAAAGAAAACTAGATATAAGCATTTAGATGCAAATATAAAAGGAAAACCAATAAATGAATGTTTTTTTTAGATGATGTTTATGCATCAAACCTTGAGATGGCTTTACTTTGACCCCTAAATGCTGGTCAGAATGGGAGCGCCCACCTGGTTTCCTGCGTACCGGCCGCTTCTTCCCACTGCAGAAGCGAACTTTGCTAAAGACGCTGAAGATGTGTCTCTCACACAGAGACCTTGGGTCTTTACTGGGACTCGAGCGTTTCTTGTTGGTGGCAACCTTCTCATTGTTGGACTCGCGAGCTTGACGCTTCTGTCGGATCAGGGAGCTGGCGATGGCCGCCGCCATCCCCCTGAGGAACCAAATCCCTGCTCCGGGTCTCAGGTCTGGATCTTCACTCAGTCAAGGATGGACCACATGCCACCAACAGAGCAGCGGGACCCACCAGGGGAAGCAGTGTTTGATGACTTTAGGCTTAAGGTTGATCCATGATTAGGTCCAAGAAAGAAATTTAAATCTTCCAGAAAGATCCTTCAGAATAGCAACATACCTCATCAGCTTCAGAGACAAAAATGCTTGAAGGTTCTGACCCACTTTAAGTCAACATTGTTTGATCAGTTCCTCCAAGCACAGAAGGTATGAAACATCTGCAGAGCTTTGATTCCGGATTAATGAAGAGAAATAGTCAAACTAACGGAGTCGGCTGTCAATCCGTAGCAGAACCGAGTCTTCTGAGCCGAGGGAGCAAAAGTGAAGAAAAAAAAACCAAGCTTGTTGCAGTGCTGCTTCCCTCAGCTGTACTTCTCCTGCCTTCATCCCTATGGAACGATATGATTTAGAGGACTTTGGTGCATCAAGAGACGTCTGAACACATCCTTCCACCTTCCAGCATTCATCTTCAGCACTTTCTAAACAATTTCCAGAGGAATCCTTTTCCGTAAATCTGGAGAATCCAGGAGCTGATGAAGCAAGCGGTGAAGTGTTTCTGCTCCGTTTTTACTCCACTGTTTTCCTGCACAGTCCTCCTCCTCTTCCTCTGCTGCATGTGAAGAGAAGCAGAGAGGAAGGGTAGAAAAAGCAAGCAGCCGTGAGGGCTCGCCGGTGAGAGACAGAGTGATGGAGGGATGAAGGAGGAGGAGGAGGTGGCGGAGGTGTGGAAGAAGCTCCTAAAAATATTCCGCCTGATGTTTCATGATGCTCCCACATCGGACCACTCATTCTCCTCTTCCTCATTCCCACCACACCTTTTAGGCTTTCCCTACAGATAAAACCCAGAAGGCTTCATGGATTCACGTCTCGTTTACATCTGCATCCATCCAGAGAGCAGAAATAATTCAAAGGAAGGAGTGGATGTCGTTAAAGTAAAATGGAAAATCTCCTTTGATGTTTGGGAACATGCAGCCATATTTCACTTAACCGAACAAGAACAGAACAGAAAGTTTTTCACATTTTAATGAGACCTTAAAAACTTGAGATGCAGCGTGATGTTCTCACCTTAACAAACTGCTGAACTTGACGGCTCACAATAAGAATAGAGGTGGAGAAGTTTTACAAGCAGAGGGATCATAACGCAGATTAAAAATGGTTCTGGAAGAGCATCTAGATCAGGTAACCAATTAACAATCAGCGGGCTCCGAATGAAGAAAATCATCAACCAGTAAAGAGACATTTTAAATTATAATCTGTTACTTTAAACAGAATTTAAAACTGAAATAAAATTAGATTTTTTTCCATTGAAAAAATCTAAAGTGTTTTTTTTAAGAAGGAGAACAACAATCGCTCTCAGTTTTGTATAAAGACAATTTGTGCTCGATTCATCATATTCAAGTGTAAAGCACCTGAACTGACCTCTTGTATTTTATTACTTTTCTTTCTTTCCAGATAAACTGTATAAACTACTTTAATGTTGCTGGGCAATTATGCCGCCAGTTATCGCAGGCTTTAAACCCGGGTTTGAATGGTGACAAAGCCATTACTCAAAAGCAATACATCATCAAGGAGCTCATTTTAAGCCTGGATCCATATTTGTATTTCTTGATTCTGATCATGGTGGAGAATCCTTAAGCCACAGCATCAGGGTTGAGCCAAACATCCTCCTAAATGTGCACAGGGTAACCTTTGCGAGCACGCCATTTCACTTTTCTTTCACCAGTTCACCACAAAGTTCTTCCAGCAGTCCACACTTTCTCTGCTCTTTTTCTCATCATCTTCTCCTTCTTTCCCATCACCAGGCTTGCTACAGGTTTGCCTGCTGTGTCTAAAAGTAGCAGCAGCAGCAACCCAGACTGAAAAGCAGCTCAGTGGATAATTTGTATCACGCGGTAGCCTGATCGCGGATGCTGGAGGGCTTTTACCGTGATAACAGGAGTAGCGGCGCGAGAGTGAAGTTAGACACTGTGTCGCCGCTACAACATGCCGTATTCTATAAATGTTTTAAATCAGGTTGGGTCCGGATTAGCCAGCAGGTGGGTCCAGATTCCAGATCAGCAGCGTCCGCTAATCCATGGCCTCTGCTCCAGACCTTTCAGTACTGAGACATTTCTGCACTTCAATCCAGCTAACATAAAAACAGTTTTAAAAAGATCCTAAACCTTTTGGAAAAAAAAGCAACTTTCTTTTTCATTAAATATATTCTATGGCGTAAAGCGAAAATTCCCAAAAGAAAGATGAAAAAACAACAAAAAACTTAATTTCAAAACCAAAACAAATCAAACCTCAGGATGCAGTTTCACATTCACCCACATGGACTCAGCAGAAACTGTCAGAACCATCATCAGTATGGGGGTAACTTTGTGCCATTACTGTTGCAATCCAGAAATTAAATTTTGAAAAACCTTTTTATAAAAAAGGTTATGATTTAATTTACAGTTTTCTCTATTTTTACAAATTTTATTTCAAATCCCTTTTTTTATAGCTGATCGTTCTCTAAACAAACTTCACACTTTTACAGGTTCAGTTCGATCCAATTTTATTTTTTATTTTTATTTTAACAGATTTCCTTTTGCTCTAGATTTAAAAGACTGTTTAAAAAAACAACTATATTTTGATTTAAATGTTCTGTTTTCATAAATTAAGTTTTACAAACTAACCTTTTTTCAAACTGCATTTCACAGAGCAGACCTTCTTTAGTTCTGAGGGTGGGCTTTTCTCTGGTGCGAGGAGTGAAGATGCATTTCTTTTTTTCCTTTTTTGATTTTTTACTGCACTAGTGGCTGGTTTTTCTGACAGTAGGCTGACAGGAAAGGGGGTATGAGAGAGGGAAAGAGACATGCGGCAAAGGACCACAGGTCGGTTTTAAACCCGGGTCGCCCGCATCGAGGACTAAAAGCCTGGTTATACTTCCCGCAGCAGAGTGTGTTGAAAAATAATTTTCAAAACTAACATTTCCCAAACAACAAAATCTGAAAAATAAAGTTGAAATCAATCTAAATGAAAACAATCTGAGAAAACAGTAAAGTTAGTGTTCTTCGACTGCAACAATAATGGAGCAAAATTCCCTCCATACATCACTGACCTGCATGGCTCTGCATGAAAATATGTGGTTGTAAATCTACCTGCTGCTGGAAACCACCCTGGCAGATCAGTATTCAGAGACACAGCA
This sequence comes from Cyprinodon brontotheroides, assembly GCA_018398635.1. Lineage (NCBI taxonomy): Eukaryota > Metazoa > Chordata > Actinopteri > Cyprinodontiformes > Cyprinodontidae > Cyprinodon > Cyprinodon brontotheroides. The sequence goes on from JAGKQL010000024.1 coordinate 2,011,463, forward strand.
TGTGAGAGCTCAACAGTCCTGGCTGTGGTCAGGATCCTGCAAAGCGCAGACCGAAGCAGAGCCACAAGCAGTGGCAGGCAAATAGGTGATGACTGGAGAAAGTTTGAGTAATAATGAGCATAAATTCCTCTGAAAAACATCCATTTCAAAATGGAATAATAGTGCCAATAAGAAAGAAAGTGATGGAGCATGATCATAAACCTAACCTTTCATAGGTAATCGCATTCTAACATTACAATTAAGTACCGTAATAGATATTGTTTAAAGTTTAAAGAAAAGATTTCCTCGGTTTCATTTTCTCTGTGTTTCCAGGTCTGTTTTATATCAGGCTCTATGGTAAATCCTCATTAAAATGAGGCTCAGCTAAAAGCTCAGCATCACTGCGTGGACTCCTCTCGTTAGAGGAAACCCACTGCATGGCTGCAGGAAGGGGAGTTGGGACAGTGAGGAGACGAAGTGAGAGTTGATTATCCATGATAGGGGAAACACTGGGAGCCTGCAGGTACCAACATGGTCCTCTCACTCTGATGATTCACTCATCACATCTGATCTCACTGGGAGACAGCTGCAGCCCGGGGTGGAACAACCCAACCTAGAGAAAACTGACTTTAACTCATCTACAGATGCATCCTGATAACACAGAGAGAAATCTCTGCTCAGCAACTGGAGCCTGACTCTGCATCATTACATAATTTTAACATTAATGATGCAGAGGATTGGATGTCCCAATGAAGGCCTGGACTCCTCTGACCTGCTGATTCCCAGCTTCCATCTACCTGTGGTTTCATCCTGATGGCTGCTGAAGATGTAAAAGAGGAGGTGATGAGTCTTTATGAGTGGACACCCCAATTAACAGCGAAGACCTTGTTACACAAGCAAATTATCAGCTGCAGAAAGGGTGAGTCACCAGCCACAAACGCAAAGACCTCCTGGTGAACCTAGCAAGTGTTTGAAGAGGTCCGAAAAAGGAGCAATGAAAAGGAAAATTTCAATCCTTTCAGATTTTATTCCTGGGGGAGACCCAGCTCCCATTTCTTCTCATTCATCTTCCCAATAAGACGTCTCTCGATCTGTGGTCAAAACCTCTCCAAGCTTCCTGAAAGTCTTAATATTTGATTTGTTGCTTAATGTTTATTCAGTTTGTTTGAATTGAGACTTATATTGTATTAATCATCACTGTGTCATTTCTGTGACACAAATGCAGGAAGAAAATGCGATACTGGCCATAAGAGGTGGCCTAAAAAAATCAGCAGAACATATCGCTGATCAGTTAGACTGATGTCAAAATAATCAGCATCGGCCTTAAAGGAATAGTACACCCAAAACATGATTAGCCTTCATTTTCTAC
>JAGKQL010000024.1:2037810-2118697 GCA_018398635.1 Cyprinodon brontotheroides
AAACAATTTCCTCCGCCTCTCCTTGCTGCGACATCTTCATGTGCTCTGTGTTGTGGTTTGAGAGGGCGGCGCTTGGTGACGGCATGCCTGGGTCCGCGATTGTGATTGGTTGGGAGGAAGCAGTGACTAGCATAAACCTACATGCTAGGCTACAATGAGAAGGAAGGAAAACTGCGTTTCTTTTCTATCGAACTTTTATCGACCCTCTTTTTTTCTATTGCGCCACACGTCTATCGATCGATATATATCGTTATTGAATTATCGCCCAGCCCTAGTAGACTGTGTGTTAATGTAACACAGAAATCCAGAATGGGGGAGAGAAACATTGTCCAGTGTCACGGGCGGCTCTTTGCCTTGTTCATAAGGCCGATAGCAGATGGGAAAAAACAGTTTTTGTGACGGGTGGTTCTGGTCCTGATGGACCGCAGCCTCCTGCCAGAGGGAAGTGACTGAAATAATCTGTGACTGGGGTGCGAGGGATCAGCCACAATCTTCCCTGCACGCCTCAGAGTCCCGGAAGCGTGCAGCTTCTGGAGAAATGGGAATTACAGCCAATCACCCCTTCTCTCTGCAGGCGGATGAAGCTTGCCGCGTTAAACAGCATTTTAAAAGCGGTGCAGGAGGGGTGATGGAGAGTGAGGATGGATAATGATGGAGGTAGAACTGCGCGTCATTTGTCTGGGCTGGATTAATTCTTCCAGCAGCTGCAGAAGGCTGCACATTCGCCTCTGCTGGGCTACAGGTAGGGAGTGATGTTCCAGCTCCCACTTTAGGTCCTGGGAGATGATAATAGATCCCAGGAAGCGGAAGAACTCCCACAGTGTGGTGGGTTGGAGGTCTTTGCAGAGGTGTCATTTGGTGGCTGGGCTGTTGTAGATTGATAACTGTACCACTAAGGTTTAGCTTCTACACATTATTTATCTGGGACTGTTTCAATTTGATCTGTTCAGGTAAAGGAGGCTCATTCAGCAAAAACCTACTAAACTGATTGGACGAAGTGACACCCAGTGCCGCCAACATAAATTTTGTTTCGTTTAAGCCAATCACTGTAAGAAATTAAATAGCAGCAGACGCCATGAGAGACCAACATTTATGCTGCATTTACAGCTGTTCATCTCTTTGGGCCGGCCCTCCCTAAATCATACCGGCCACAACACTTAATCTCCGGCAGAAGCTCCTACCTGTGACAGTAAATAACTCAAAAGGCTCAAAAAGTAAACTACAATGCTTAACTAGACTGAACGATGCATGCAGTGCTATATAGGCCTTCCTTGTCATGCACATCCTTGTGACGGTTGGCATATGGTGTCAGATTTCATATTTCTTCAAACTGGCTGCGAATCCTTGCAACAAAACTAAACTATAATAAAACTAAAATGCTTTCTTTAAACGCAAACTACGATGTTTCGCCTCTTATATTTACGCGCAAAGTTATGTTCGAATATTTTGCAGAAATATGGGGTTTTGCATCTGTTACCATTATTCCATTTGATTGCCGCACCTGCCACCTAGACTGGCAGTGAATGCTGAGCACACTGCTTGAGGCTTTTCATGATACTCATTCCTTGAAAGAGAACTGCCTGTCAGCTTCTATATTGTATCGTTTATATTTGCTTGCCGCTTTTACAACACTCAGGCGCTGGTATGGATGATGAAATCTGACTTATGGCGAAAATCGATTTCCAAGTCAGAGAGACTGGCTGCAAAACTAGATTCTTCGATAGCAACTGGAGAGGAGGAAGGAAAAAGAAGGACAAAGATGGAAGTCGAGAGGGTAAGAGGAACGAGGTAGAAGGTAGGGGTGGAACAGTTCACAAATCCATCGAAGTTGAGTTCCGCGGTTTTAAAACGAGTTCACGGTTTCTAGGACAAAATTATGGTTTGATGACGTTAAGCCTGACGTAATTTGGTTGGGTAATTTGAGGTGCTCAGAACAAGCGTGTTGCACAAATGCAATGCACACTGTATTTTATCCACAACTTTCTTTCTCCGCCCGTAAGCATCGGTAGGTCCCTCTAAAGAGCAAAGTGGTCCCATACAGCAGACCTATAAAAGAGTGCTGCACAACGTCTTGCTAACTCCCTGTTCTTGGCTTCCCACTTTCGCCATACCCACGGGACCTCATTTAACAAGCTGGATTTTTCCTGCTACACCCGGCTACGCTGCATCGCTTCTTCTTGTTTTTCACTGGTGGTTGGCTGGTCGCGAGTACGCCACCCCTTCTGCTCGAAGTGTAGCGCTTAGCCTATGAGAAAAGAGGCTAAGCATGGGCGAGAGCGCCCGAAACTCACCTTGGTCGCTTGAGCGGTTTGGATGTGGTTTTCTCATAAACTGTTCCATCCCTACTAGAAGGATCAAACTAATTTAAACAAAATGATTTGGAATAAATTTCTTCACCATTCCTGAACATTTTTGCCACCAAGTTCCAAACCTTTCCAGTTTTCTCCAAACTGTGGGAACCATTGAGGGATCTGCTCATAACTTTTACATTTAATTAGAACATTTATGCAGATTCCAATAAAATTAATCTACATACTTCAGAATTTATAGAAATTCTGTTTATTTCTGCTGAATGTTTCAAGGGTCATCAGGGATTTTTGAGTCTAGACACATTGGATGGAGAAAATCTGACATCTGAGTGAATATTTGTGAGATCATCTTCATTCTGACATCAGAAAGCTTTAGATACTCAGGTAGGACGGCTCTATAGCTCTGATCACAGATTTGTTTCTGGAGGCCTTAAACCGGTTTTCACATGAATAAAACAGAGCAGCTAATTTGGTGAGTGTTTCCAGAGTAATTACTGCTGGTGTTTTGGGTCCATCAGCTATTTCTGTGTTGATGAGTTTGGACCAACCTGCAGGATTCACTTCAGAGACTCTGTGCAGCTGAGCAGAAGTGCTCCCTGCCCTCATAATGTCTAATTCTAAGAGCCAAACGTCAGCTCATGCTAAATCTGGGGAAACAAGTTTCACCTCGGCACCAGAGGACGCTTGCAGCAAATGGTGCAAATTTGAGTTGTTTCATCCAGATCTCTTATGTTTCGTAGTTTAATTGGGTTCAGAGGACCTGATCGGATTGATTGAAGGTCCCAGCTCTGCTGACTGCAGCAGCAAATGTGGAGAGGTTTTTATTTTGAGTCACTTTAAAACCATAATTTGGTTCTGAACCCCTACATAATTTTTACCTGGAATGAGCCTGTTTTTTTAATGAAGTTATTGTAGCTCCTACCGTACTAAAACATTTATGTCGGGTCAGCAGTTCTAAGACCTGAAAGTCCAGTTCAGAAAGGCTTTGGGTTCAGTCACAAAGTGCTGAGTCACAATCCCGTAACAATGGACCGTCCATTAAGCCCAGGCAGAATATTAGCCACATTATAGACCGATGGATGCCTCTCTCACTAATGGCCGGTAGGTGATATTCAATAACTCCAGCATGATGAGCGATGAATCCATTAGCAAACATTAGGCCGTCTTCATGCATCTAAAAGCTTTATTTACTTTGCTGCGCTCGTCTGTGGGAAGGTTTAAAGTTGCTTTGAAATGTGGAAAATCTTTGGTGGTGAGTATGAATAACTATCAGGTTCACCACCCGCTGGTTTTCTCGCACGTCTAAACAGACATTATCTAGCAGAAAACTGTGACTCCAGCTGAGACCGATGTCTGATTATTATTTCATTCTGATGCTGCCTGGTTCTTAGCCTTAAAACTTTTCTTTTTAGTAGAGCTTAAAGTTAGAGTGGCTCAGGATATACTGAGCCATCTCTATAGTTAAGTGCTATAGCCTTAGACAGCTGGAAGACATGGGGACCACTTTATATGATTCTGCTTCATTCTATTTCTATTCTAGTATTCCACAGTATCTGCGAGTTCAACCCCTAACTTTATGTTCTCTCAGATTTTCTCCTGAAAGCAGTTTCGTCAGTTTGGCTGTGACACTCTTCCTGAGAGAAACATCAAATGGGCTGCTGCCATTAACACCTTCGGTTATAGATAATAGAGTCAGATAGTTTTTTTTTTAGTGCTTAGTCCTGTTTCTCTCCTAAACATAACTGCTGGCTATGACCTTTCTTTCATCCCTTTTGTCATGAAAACCATCAAAACCTGCTGCTAAACTGCTTCTTTCCTAGACAGAGCCACTTATGGAGCTAGTTTAACATTAACCATTCTAATATATAAAGTATTTAAAGATCAGTGCTTCTATGTTCCTTTTGTATGACCGCTTCTGTCTCCTTGAACCCAAGTCGTCCTTGGTAGATGGCCACCCACACAGAGCCTGGTTCTGGTTGAGGTTTTCTTCTGTTAAAAGTTAGTTTTCCCTTCCCACTGTGGCTGCAAGCATGCTCGGTGTGAGTTGTTCTGTCTCTCTAGCAATGTACCATGATAAACATCATCTTTTGATTTATTCAGTTTTGACTGGGCCAATTCCTACCCAGTTAAAGTGTGCTGTTGAGTTTTGTGGTAGGAAATGTTTCAAGAGTTGCTGATGTGTTTGGTTTTACTATAGATCAGAGGTCATGGATTGGCTGGACCGCGGTCCGGATTCGGACCCACCTGCTGGCTATCCGGACCCCAACCTGATTTCAAACATTTGAAAATTATCACATACTGCATGTTGTCCGAAGGCAGTGTCTAATTTTGAAAACTACTTTCTCGCTGTTTCTCATACCGACACCGTGCGGTAAAACCCTCGGGGACCGACTGCACTGTAATGCATATTAGCCAATGCGACCTGCTGTGATCTGGGTTGCTGCTGCTGCTACTTTGTACGGAACCCACAGCAGGCAAAACCTGCTAGCAACGTCCGGAGAGGGAAAGAAGGAGAATTGATGAGAAAAAGAGCAGATAAGTGTGGACTGCTGGAAGAACTGCAATGAACTGGTGACAGAAAAGTGAAACAGTGTGCTTAAATGATGACACCTGCACATTTTAGGGTATATTTGGCTCCAACCTGCTGCTGCTGTGAAGCAGGATTCTCCACCATGAACAGAATCAAAAATAAATATGGATCCCGAAACCATAAAATGGAAGCGATATGAGCTCTAGAATGGCTTTAATACCCATACTAAACCCAGGTTAAAAAAGCCTTGCAGGGCAGCATAAAAGCCACACGTGAAAAGCTCATTAAGCCATAAAAAGAAAGAAAGAAAAAAGAGGACAGTTCAGTTGTTTTATATAAATATGGTGAATCAGTTAAATTGTCTGAAATATCAAACTGAGCGATTATGGGCATGACTATGGCTAAAAATGAAAAATTTCATTCCGTTTACAAAAAGTCGAAGATGTATGAATGCAAAATTAACTGAATTTCGGTGTACCCAAATTCTGTTTAAAGTAACAGATTTAAATTAAAAATGTCTCCGCACATTTACTGGTTGATGATTTTCTTTATTCCAGAGCCTGCTGATTTTTATTAATTTGGTTGTTTCACTGCTCAATTCATTTGGAGGAACAAAGGTAAGGAAGGTTTAGGAAGAATCATCTATGTGAGAGAGATTAATCGTAACAGGATGCTTGAAAAACCTGGCAAAGCACGGCCTATAGTGTCAAAATGTGTCGTTCAAAGTGAGATGGTTTGGAAAATGAGTATCGACCTTTTGGTTTTTATTTTCAGAGCGAAATATGAGCCATTTGGCTGAATTATTATAGCGATTTGTGAACATAAACAGTCAGGCTCAGCTGTGGTTGTTTCCCCAGTTTGGACACATGATCAGTGAGAGGAAAACTGAATGAGGAAGGAGGGATACGTGTTTGTAGCATCTGAGCTGAGGATACTAGTAGCCGCCAACTTAATGTTGCTCCATGCATCAGAAGGTTATTTTGAACAGTAAGTAGGCCTTTTTCTCTGCTGCCCTGATCTACCTCCCATGTTTAAGGATCCGTCATCTCTTGGTCCTAATGCCCTGAGGCTCTGAATCGATGGTAAACAAATCGACTCCTCACCATCAGTCAGCTCGGAGTTGGTTTTCTCTAACAGCTTCCTCCATAATCAGGAGAGCTGCCAGCTGCTGGCAGTGATGGAGGCTGAGGACCTAAACCAGCAAGAACAGAAAACAGGGAGGGGCGCCGGGCCCTGCTGAGCTCAGCGCCTTCTACTCCATCTCTCCCCCCGTGAGGGGAGGAGGGGAGGAGATGCTGTAAAGACTCAGCAGAACGTGGCGTCACAAGAAAGGAAAACATCTGTTCGTCTAAAACAGCTTTGGATCCCTTCTTTCCACAACCTTAGTTATCTTAAAAAAACATTCTTTGTTCGTTCTTCTCAGATAAAAGTCTGTGGGGGTAAAACCCATCAAGAACCAAACCTCCAACCACATGGAAACCTTTCAGTTCATTACGGCGACGCTATCAGAGGCAAAACAATTGGTCAAAGATTCTTTTTTTTTAATTAAAAACAATAAAATCTGAAAGAAAAAACCCAGCCAAGATACTCTCAAAAGCCCCTTTTTCATTAAAAAGTTTTTCAAAATTTCATTTCTATATTACATTTTGTAGGATCGATTTTCATTTACAAAATGTTTTCTTTGCCTGCAACAATAACGGAACAAAATTCCCTCCATATACATGAAGGACAGAGAATAGACAAAGAGCTGGACTTCTGCCCTAAAGAGCAAGTGAAGTATTTGGACACCAACATGGTATAAATCAAGGAGCATAAAGCATGGAGGTGGAAGGATCATGGTTTGACAATGCTGCCTCCTTTCAGAGACTGTTTGAAGAAAATACATGAAACTAAAGCAAAAATGTACCCTTTGACATGACAAGGAAAGACATCAGGAAATCCACCAAGAATGGATGGAGAGTAAAAGAGAACAAAGTTCTAGATCGGGGTAACCAATCAAAAATCAGCGGGGTCCAAATAAAGAAAATCAAAAACCAGTAAAGGTCCGGAGACATTTTTATGTTCTTTGTGGAGAATCCTGCTTCACAGCAGCAGGTTGAGCCAAACGTACTCTAAATGTTCAGTCCACACTTTCTTTTCACTTTTTATCATCGTCTTGTCGCTTCTTTCCCATCACCCGGCTTGCCACAGGTTGCCTGCTGTGTCTAAAAGTTGCCAGACTAAGTCCAGATGTAAATCTTGAGATTAAATGTGTAATTTAGTCTGGCCCAGATGAATGAGACATCGGAAGATTGTTGATGAGAACAACCTGTTGTTTTCAAACCATATGTTCCTATTAGCCCAACACTCTGACCAATGAGTGCAACTGACTGTGACGTAGAAAGATGTGACAGAAAGCTGGTGGGGAGTGTCAGGTAAAGGCTTTAACGAATACGTCCTTCTTAAAAATGAATGGCGTATGGACTCTGCTCGCGTTTAAACAAAACCCTAAGTCTAATCCTTCCCAAAACTGACTCCAAAGCTGGAGTCAAAAGCGAGAACTGTTCAATAGTTGTTGCCATCTTCCCTGCTTGTGATTTCTCCAGCGCACGTGCAGCTTTGTCTTCAAGCACCTCAAACAGTTCGCACAAGCATCCAGAAATTCAAAACACATCTCTTGTTATGGCTGGTTGTACGTCAGGCCTAGGGCCTGGGGAGGGCGAAGGAAGGCTAGACCAACACATAAGCAAAAATTATTTTTGGCCGCTGGCAGATGGGGCTAGTTTACTAGGCTACCTAAAAGTGGCTAGCAGCAGCAACCCAGACTGACAGCTCATTTGCTAATTTGTATCACGTGAATAGCCTGGCCCCAGCGAATGCTCTCACGAGGGACTTTACGTTGTACAAACAGGAGAAGTGGTGCTAAGTTGAAATTAGACACTGCCGGTGGACAACATCACGGTAAGCTATAAATATTTGGGAATTAGTCTGGATTTGCCAGCAGGTGGGTCCGGATCTGGGCTTTGGTCTGCTAATCCCTGACCTCTGTTTTGGACCAAGTCAAACCCACACATTGCTCTCACAGAGAAGCTGATAGGTTTTTAAGCTTTTTCTGCTTACTTCACCATGTGAGCAGTAGAAGGACGAACTGAACTCACTTTTCGATTTCACTGCAAGACTAAATAAACCTCCCCTGAAAAGGATGGGTGGCATATATTTGTAAAATCCCAGCAGAACTCCAGGAATCTGCAGCTTCAACCTGAGTCTTGAGCTGCTGAGACTGAGATGATCGATGCGGCTGAACCCCTGAAGGTCTGCAGAACACAATTTACTGTTCAGTCAGGAGGGGATGGGGACAGAGATGACACATCCTGTCATTAAACAATCTGTAGTCCAAAGCTGAAAGTCCTGCCTGGATGAAGCACCTAAACTTAGAGGTTATTTATTGATGGGAAGGAGGTCAGGATGCGAGAGATATTAAAGTGCCTGATCACGCAGCAGCTCTGTTCCTCGGCGCCCCCTGTATAATCACCGCCGTACGTCAGGCACAGATTGGATTTCTCAGGACGGGCGGGGGTGGGACCTTCCAACCCTGCAGCCTTTCAATCAACACGACGTGCCGAGTGGTTCTCCAGCTCAGCCATCTATCAGAGACGATGCAGAGCAGCGTGGCACAGAGCTGGACCAGAACAGGATCCCGCCTCTGGGAAGCCGGTCATTTTTAGTAATGTGGACCTCAGACTAAAACAGAACCAAGAGGGAGTAGAAGGCAATGATCTACAAGTGCTGGGTGACCAATCTATCTATTCATGGTCTGTGGGGGTCTTAGATGAGACTAATGTAGAAAAATTTCCTCAACTTCTTCTGGGGGATTCCTATCTGAGAAGGATCGATACATCAGCCAGCTGATATTTCTGACCAATATTTGCATCTTTTTCCTTTCATGGATATTGGCCAATACATGCATGCATGGCTGCTTCATTAACACATTCAGCTGCCAAGCTTTGAGATTATGTGGAGTGCATGCATTGCCGCTATGCTTCTTATTCCTATGGAGCTAAACTGGGGCCATATGTTTTTTTCAAAACATATTTTTTTTAAAGAAAAAATTTGAAAATCAAAAATACATTTGAAGTGTTTTTGAAACTGGAACTAAGAATTTTTAATCTAAACAATATTTTTAAAGCTGAACAAAAATAAAACTTGAAACGGAAAAAAAAAAAAAGTTTTGGAACTGGAAAAAATATTTCAAACTGTGAAGAACTTTATTTTTAAAAACCAAACACATAAACACAAATGCTTAGCTTGACTCTGTGAAAAAATTTCTAGATTTCCACAGTGTAATCCTGAAAGACGACAACTGGGAATATTTTTCCAACAAGCCCTAAACTCTCAACCATCATCCCAAACCAGATGTTATCAAAGCCCCGCCCCCCATGAAGATGGAACAGCAGTTTGAAACTGAAGAAAAAAAAAAAAAGAAAAAATACATCCTGAACCTGAAAAGAAGTGTTAAAACTATTTCATTTGAGTTTCAAATCTTTGTTCACAGTTTTCATTATTGTCATTCAGCTTTCAAAATTGGTTTTAAAAATATGTTTTTCAAGAAACTTTCTGGCATAATTTAAAATCAATTGTTAATGCTTTGTTTGATTTGTTTATGAATGTGTATATAAATGCTTATAGGTATTGAGAACACACATTTAAATTGTATGACCTATGTAAACATATGATCTTCATTGTTTGACTGGAAAAACGATCTAGAAATAAACAAAACTTTTCTTGGCTTAAATTAAGTGTATTTACCCCTAATTTGAGTAGGTAAATGAAATAGTTTGCCAATGGAATGAGAGTATTTTACTTCTTAAAATAAGATACTAGGATAAAATGCACTTAGGAAATAAGACAATGCAATTGTTTTTTCTTTTAAGTGTGAATTGTCTTGTTCCATTGGCAAATGTCTCTTTTACCCCCTCAATCCAAGAACAAAATGCACTTTATTTTAAGAAAAATGAGCTTCTTATCTAGATTTCGATTTTTTCCAGTGCTGAGGTCTATTATATAAATGAAGAGAAGGAAAATCAGGTAATATCTGCTCCAATAATCAGCCCAGAAATATTGACAGCACATTTTGGCGATCAGTTAGACCGATGTAAATATTATCAGCATAACCCTTAAAATACGTGCATCAGTCAATCTCTAAATCCTATTGAAGAGTTCTGCTCTAAAAAACCTAAAAAGGGGGGTGTTCTGATCAGATGGATCCTTTGAGTTGATCATTGATGGAGCCTCAGCAAAGAGAAAGGCTGAATCTTTAAAATTATAATTTGTCTCTTTTTCTAAAAAACAACAAAAAATAATAATTCACGGCACAAATAACTGCTCAACTAAAACTTTGTTTTGGTGTTAAATCATCATAATAAACTAAGAAGTTATTGAAACAATCTCTGAACAGTTTACGCTGCGTGTTAGTGGATTAAAAAAACCTGCAGTTCAATTCTAAGAAAATCTGTGGATGTTTTTTAAAGTTTCTGCTCAGAGGTGGTTAGCAGCTGGCGGACTGGACTGAAAGAAGGACCAGATGATGGAATCTATTCTGCTGCTGCATTCAAGTTCTACTCGGATCTCCTTCTAGACGATAAGGTCCCAAACGTTTCAGCTCATGAATATACCCAAAGTGAAAGGTTGAGGATCCCAAGAAATACAAGTTCTATACATTTATGGTAATGAAATATGTTTTTTAAATATCTGATTATCTGAGTCGGAGGTCTTCCACAGGGGTCCCGCGACCCCTAGCAGGTCCACAGAGGTACTACATGGGGGTCGGGAAAGTTTTGGTTAATCAGACTTTTTTTTTATATTCACCCTGCATTTTTTCACTAATTGACATGTCCTTTAAATCCACATTAACATGAATTCAACCCACTGTATTAAACAGATAAATGGAGGCAGAAGATGTCTTTCAGTCATCAATGCTCACATTCAGCGACACACACAGGAGCTCTTTCAAATTGAGCACCGTTTCATTCACACAACACCTGTCCCATCAACCAGGAATCAGAATCAGAAATAATTTAATAATCCCCAGGGAGAAATTACTTTCATTACATGACTCCATCTGTAATAGAGTGACTATAGGACCAGTTTGATATAACACAATTTCATACAGTATATATAATTAGAGGGTCCTTGCGCATCTGAAAAACGTTGAAGACCCCTGAGTTAAGTCATTTTTGGAATAATTTGAAACCCTCATGTAAAAGAGAGATTTATTTACTGAAAGGTGCATATTGCAATTTAATTGTGGATTTATTGTTTGAATAATTTATTGAATAAATAAGATCAATTAATAGATTAAAATATTAACAATGTAACAAAAAAATTATTATTATAAATAAATATAATAATGTTGGCCTAGTGGGTTAAAGCAGTGTGCTTGTGCTCTGAGAAGGTTGCAAGTAACCCGGTTCGATCTCCACGGCCTGAACTCTGGATCCCTGAGCAAGACCGTTAACCCCACCCTGCTCCCCGGCAGCCACACACTGGCAGCCCACTGCTCCCCAAGCGGATGGCTCAAATGCAGAAGGTAAATTTCCCCATTGTGGGACAATAAAGGGATTTATTCATACATACATAAGTTACATACATTTTATGGTGCATTATTTATTTCACATTCATGTACTGTATTTAATTATATATTTTGCTCAGGGATTATGTTACAATAATAGTCAAAACTATCTTGTGACCCCTGGAGGCTCCTGACCCCTACCGAGGGAACCTGGCTCCTCATGCCTAAGTCAAAGCTCGACCTGCAGAGGAAGCTGGTTTGAGATGGAGCTCTTTCAGTCATGATTCAGTCAGAACCGTAGAAGAAGAGAAGAGTCAGCTCCATCTTCATATCCGTCAGGGATTAAACTACTCCACCCTCTTCATGTTGAGAAGCATCTTCTCAGACTCACAGCAGCTCATCTGAGGTTCCTAAACTAAACAAGAACACTTCACATCCTGAATGAAGAAAAACACCTAAAAATAAGGGGCATTCCTGGAGGAAACCTTCCTGCTTTGGTTTTAATATCTTTAATCCATTTTAATGACAGAGGACCGTTGGTTTGATTAAATAGCTGAAAATAAAGTGATCACAGCTGCTTCAAAGATTAGAGAACAACAGAAGTGCTCTGCAGCAGAAAGCAGCTCATCCACAGCTCCTGGAAAGGCTGCAGACAGCCTGGTTTTATTATCTAGGCGTTGATTATTACCTCGCCTGCAGGTCAGCACATCCTAAATACTTCCTTGTGCCACTTCTCAGATTATCCAAACACAACAGGTTTACTTCCGACAGCAGAGGCCCAGTTTGCCGACAACAAACACAAAGAGAGTGATGCTCTGTGCAGACGGACATGCAGAGCTGAGCAAAGCATTGAAATTGGAAACCTTTGTAGAAAAAATGCTGTTCAAAGTAAGCAAGCAGAAACACAAGCCAAGGAGGAGACAAGAGACATGTAGAGGAAGGTGGCTCGATCAGAATAGACCAAAATGCAAGAACCTCCAGCATGAAACATGGAGGTGGCAGTATCATGCTGTGGGGCAGGGAACCTGAAATGGATGAAGCTAAATCAAAAATTCAAGGAAGGCTTGAAACAAGAAAAGAACCCTGAACATGCAGCCAGAGATGCAGCGGAGGGTTTAGATCACAGCAGATTCAACTGGGCAGTTCCTGAAGCTACACATTAACATATGGTTATTACTTATTCAGGCACATTAATTACATTTTTAATTAAAATCCTTTTGTTAACATGCATCAGAAAGCGTGTCTTCCGTTTCCGCTACTTTGGATCTTTCCATCTTTCTGAGGATGTGCAGAAATGATCCAGGAAGGAAGCAGCAGGAAACGTTGATAATTAAAACTGTTAAAAAGGGGTATTTTTTCACATTTGTTTCCTTATACTGATGAGTATATTTGTTTGATTACATTCCACTGACAATGAAGAGCTCTATGGATCATTTTAAAGCGAGCTTCGAAATTTAGAATTCTAAATGCTCATCATTCAATCATTACGGTGTTTGTTTGTTTTTTACAATGAAGAAGAGGACTTTGATGGTTTTTAGTTCAGTAGGACACGGATCTGCTCAGATTTGCTGAGGCTACGAGTCACAAAATACCGATTTTAGGAAGGACAAGAGGGAGAAAATACAAAGACTGAGGAATCAGAAGAAGTTCAAAAGGAAAAAAGGGGGGGGGCTATAAAACAATGGGCGTTGAAGAGAGGAGCGGAGAAGTTTAATTAGAATGAGTGTTTATTGTATTCTGTAGTTTTATGTGTTTTCATAGGGCCCCATACATCCCCTTGGGCCCTTAAATTGCCTTGCTCTCCGCCACAGGTGAAAAGTCCAGACCTGAATCTGCAGCCAGATAAGAACCTGATGCTCACAGATGTTCTCCTTCCAATCCTGCTGAACTGAAGACATTCAGAAATTAGAAATGTGGTTAAAAGCTGCAGGAGACAAACTCTGGAAGATGGATTTTAAATTTACTTTTTTAACCTCTTAAAACCCACCAGTTTTAAAAGCGTTTACAAATAATAACTCAGAATGCAATAAAATTACACCAGCAAAATGTTTACCAATATAAAACATATTAGATATCGTTGAGAAGCTTAGATTCAGCACAATTCAACCACCAAAAATAATTTTATGGACATAGCAGCATGTCAAAATGTACCATGACAAAGCAGCCACAACAAGCAAACAATGTCTTTATTACTGCTGTTAAAAATAATATGATTTTCAAGAATCCAAAAATCTACTTTGAGTCATGTTTGAACTTGATGCGGCTTGGGTGTTTTACTGACCCAATTTTCATGTATATATTCAGAAACTAGAAGGTGTTAGCTTTTGAATAATGTATCACACATGTAATTTGATCTTACAGTTCCTCAGTTACTTGCTTCCTTTCCATTTGGGTATGCAAAATAGGCAAGAATTTCCCAAAATGACGTGGATATAAGAGGTTAAATTATCTCCTTTTTGTGATTTGATGGGTTTTCTGATTTATAGACCTAAAAAAGTTGCTTTTTAGGTAATTTCATAGATTTCATAGATTTCATAGATATAGTTTTTTTTTGTCTGTGTCAGGTTACGGTCAAAGTTCATCTTTGGTTTGATTAACGATGAAATTTCCAAGTTTTTATTGTTAAATATGTTTAAGAAGCCAGGAATTGTTTTCCTTCCTCTTCCCCGGGATGAGCGGCTGTGTTTACTGATCGCTCAGCTGTGTTTGGACGGCTGTCAGCTCATCAGCGGAAACACAGACGTGGACAGAAAGCCTCAGGTTTGTTTGTGGCTCTCAGGTTTCTGTTGAATCCTCTGGAATCCCGTGAAACTGATCAGCAAATCGATGCCACACACTGATCCGCTGTAAACAAACACACCGACCATCCCTGAGGAGGGCCCCACTCCTCTGTAGGCCACGCCCCCTTCCAATAAAAGGTCCTCCTAACCTTTATCTGCAAAGGCTCCTGTCAGCGGGCCGAAACAATCCCTAAAACTTTGAGTCATGGAGGCTAAAAAGCTGTAAATAAAACGTCCAACCAGCATCCAGCTGACTCATGGCAGCTTTAAATCTGCTCTCACTGACTCCACCACAGATTCTCCCCCCATCCTGCAGTCTGGACAGACGAAGCTGATAGAGTCGGGTCCAATCAGTTACACCCACAATAAATTCAGCCTGAACCTCATCTGAGGTCGTTTCTTCCATCAAACATCTAAAATTATCTAACAGGGTAAAAATATCCTCCTTGTGGCTGAAGATCCATCCCAGAAGATAAATAAGCATCTATTTATGGGTAAAAGCAGAAAATAGCCGAGTTCTCCTGCTGCTAAAACAGTTTCATCAGCGACTAAAGGAGATCTGCTGTGCTGCTCCGGTTTAGTAGCATTAGCAGCTTGTTTTAAGCTGAAGATCAGCAGAATATTTAATTTTTTTTTTAGAACTTTGATGTCTCCTTTCCTCTCGAAGGAGAACATTTTAGAGATTTATTTACTAATTACAGCCCAGACATAACTGAAGCTGAGATTAAACTGACCCACAAAGACAAAAATAGACCTACTTTCTTTAGGTCGGCTTATTTTCGGTCCTTACAGATTTGATTGATATCACTCAGGTTTAACTCTGTTTTATCAAAAATTTGAGAATCAGCTAACTCAGTAGGCAACTTTTTTATTTATTAGAATATTTTCTGAGATGTTTGAGAATATTTATATCTATCTTATATATATATATATATATATATATATATATATAGACTGACTACAGCATCTGTTTTGCAATGAAACAGCTGTGTAATCTCATTTAAAACTAATAAAACAAAAAAGACCTTAGTTAAAGGAGCTGAGGAATGATTCTGCCTCTGAGTAATAAAAAAAAGAACTGTCCATGGTCCTGAAGGAGCTGAATCCCTAAAGGTTGGTAACAGATTCCTCAGGTTGTTAGAATAATGCCAGCTAAAAAAAACAAGCAAACATTAAAAAAAACCTAGAGGTAGAATTTCTGTGGAGCTCCAAAATGCAAAAGAAAAACATCACAGCACTCTCTGACTGTAGCCATGATATGGCTCTGCCGTCTCCCATCCCAGGAGGACCATCTCTGACCATCTGTCAGCCTGGTGGTCGGTCTGATCGCTCCGTCCGTCATCTGCTACCGCCTCCCTCCATCTTTTCCCTCTTTTACCGCCCCTCACTGTAAACCAGGAGGGCAAATTTCTGGGAAGCATCACTAAAGAAATGTTGGGATCACGTAGGAAAATTTTTTCAGTCTGAAGCATATTTAAAAGCTATATAAAGTTTCCAGGGGAAAAAAACTACAAAAACAAAGAATACAGTTTCTGTTTCTATTTCTGAATCAAACCATAAAAAAGGCTTTAAATCTGTTCCAACTACCTTAACTCTGCAGGGAATCACCAGGTAGACATCTTTTCCTTCCTTCCATCCATCCGGAGAAGATTCAGAGAAAACCGCAATGCTAACAGTTAAATCACAGCTACAGAATTTAAATACGACTTTAGGGAAGTTGGAGGTAAGCTTTTTACAACTCATTGTTTTTAGTAACCTGTGTTTATGTAATATTGTTGTTCCCATTTTGAAGGAATTTGACTGTTATTCATTTTATTTTTTTAACCAGGAAGAATCCCATTGAGATTTAAAAAAAAACCTTTAAGGGAGTCCTGGCCAAGAGGCAGCAAAGTTACATAATAAACAGATAATAAATTAAATGACAGGTATATAAAAACATATCAAGTAAAACAATTAGACATAATTGAGGCTGGTTCAAATTCTGTCACTTTCAACTTAAAACAGGGTTTATACAGTCTTAGAAATCATTTTAATACCATCAACAAGTACCAATGACTGTGGGTACCAATGATATATACAGTATAGTGCTGACCTGCCAGCTTGCATTGGAAATTGGACAGGCTGCAGCTGTGTCCCAAATTCCTCTCCAGCCACTTTTTTGAAATTTTCATTTTCCAATTCTCTAGCTTTCTCCAGAAGTTCCGCACAAATATATTGCATTCTATTGAAAATATATTACGATAGAATATAACGCGATATATTTGCATATTTGCAAATATATATATCGTTCAATAAAATGTTTTTATAAACATTGTTTTTCCTAACTAAAGTGTTTTCGATGCTAAAATATTCACATTTAATGAATTTTAATGCCGATTCAGGCCTTAATTAAAAGAAAAATTATTTAATGACTTTCAATGACCATGATGGTTAACAGAGTCCAACATTTAAAGACATGAAGAAGTATAATTCTTATTTAAAAAAAAGTCACCGTAGTCTAAGAGCGATAAAAACGTGGCAGAGACGAGGCGCTTTTTAACTCTGAAAGAAAAACATGTCTTATCACCAAAGAAGAAGCCCAGTTTAACATTTTATTTCTTCACAAGTTTATCAGGAAAAGGTTTGAAGGTGAAGGAATCATCAATTCCAATTCCAATACCAGCTTAAAGACATTCCTCTCCAGAGTGGAAACTACTGAGGCACCTTCTTATGATTGAACTTTGTTTTGTCAGCATTAAGAAATAATTGGTGTAATGTATTTCTTTATCATTCAGATCCATTGGTCCATATCTCCATTCGCTCACAGGTTTATTTCCTAAAGTTAAAACCTTACAGCAGCACGTCTGGGGTTTCCACAGAAACATTCAACCCAAAGAGCATCCCCAGGAGGCCCCGGGTCTCTCAGCCTCTGCTGTCTCATCATGCTGTCCATCAGTCCAGTCCTCACTCAGTCCTCCAGGCAGCCGTCCCACCTGTCTGCATCCGGTCCGCCCTGTTCCTGTCTGTCTCTGCAGGTTCTGCTGCATCAGTTTCTGGGGTGGAAAACACACTGCACCCCATCCCATAATAACCACACCTAACAGCATCAGCAGCTGCAACCAGGATGGGAGCAGCAGGATACTGCAGCACACTCCTAACCAGCATCCATCCATCCATCCATCCCTGCATCCATCCATCCATCCATCCACCAGCCTCCTACCTGCCGCCTTCTCTTTCTCTTTCTCCATCTCCTGCTGCGGTCCTCTGGCCTGGTCTTCTTCCTTTCTTCCTGGATCAGCTGTTCGCACCAACAGGCGTCGGTCTCTGGGAATGTGTCCGCTGCGGAGGAGGCAGAGGAGGAAGGAAGGCGCGGTGTTTATCCTCCTCCTTTTTCTTCTTCGTCTTTCCTTTTTCCGTGTTTCGGTCCTCCCTCCTGCGGACGTTCGGGCTCGTGCGTCCACCTGGGCCGGGTCTCGCGCGCCGCTCTCTCTCTCTCTCCCTGCACGCGCCGTACTGCTGCAGCCCGAGACGGGAGTGACGTCACCACCGGAAGAGTTATTAGGATGACAGAGGTGATGGTGAGGATGGTGAATTGGGGGTCATAGGTCAGTGTGGCACCTGTCCGCCCCAAACCAGAGAGCACTGCACATGCGCAGACATTTTTATAAAATCAAAATCATCTGATAAAGATCTGGTTTCCTTCCTATCAATTCTTCTCACTTTCCCAAAGAAAAGAAACAAAGATTTAGAGATAAATAACTAAAAGTTAAGTATAAAATAAAAAGTATATATAAATTAGAAAATAAATAAATTAAAAAATTAAAATAGAATGAAATAAAAAAAACTAAATAATATAAAAATATATATATATAAATCTTATAGTTAAATACAATAAATATTGAAATAAATTAAATAACATGAGATGGACATTTTTGTTGTATTACATGAGGATATTAATTTGATTCAATATGTTATTAATTTAATAATTGAATGTAATAATTTATTCCGTAAAAATTCGAAAAATATCCACTGGACTTGGTTTCCAAGATTCGAAATCTTCAAATCTTGGAAACCAAGTCCAAGTCCAGTGATGACCATGATGACTGAGAACCTTCATCAGCATAATAATTTATCAATATTCCTTTATCTAAATATTCATGTATTCATTAAATTATATATTTATTTATTTAGTCTTGAAAAAATGGCTGTCCATACATGTTGTCTACATAAGATTAATTGATTAGAGGTAGTATTTTTTTTTTTAAACAAACCTATAACTAACTTACAATAAACTAAGCTCAGTTACAACAATGCTAAGACAAGAAACACCAAATGTATCGATTCCTATAGGTGAATTAAGACCAAAGGACAGCCAATCAGAGCTGAGCTATCTATGCAAGGGTAAACTATAAGCTCAGATAAGTTGACCTAAAGAAAACAAAATGAAGAAAGATAAGTGAAGATGGCTACTGTAAATGCACTAGTTTAAGCTAAGCTGTGGTAAATGAAAAAGATAAGTTAACTTAAGAGAAGAAAACACCGGACACTCTAACCTATTTAACAGTAAAGAAAGCCAATCTAAGCTATGGCAAACCCACTTTAAAAGAAAGCTTTATAAAGCTCTGAAAAAATAAATAATTCCTAACCCTGGAACTCAGGGATCACTGTCCTTCATGTTTTCGATATTTCTCAACACAAGCACACCTGATTTAAATGATTATGCCTCCCCCTCGGCCATCAAATGCCGCAAAAACCTGTTGATCACTTTTTCATTCAGGTCAGGTGTGTGTAGGCAGGCAAACTTCTAAAACATGCAGGACAGTGAGGCCTGATCAGAATTACCCTGAAAAAAATCATCCAAAGGCAAATCTAAACACATATGCTAAGATTAACTCAGTTAAACCCAGAATAACTCTGATATAATTTTAAATGAACCAAACTAAGATGAATCTCTAACATAGGATAAGCAAAAAACACTGTAAGCTAAGCTTAACCTAAAACGAAGACTTAAAAAACAATACACTAAAAAAGTAGGACGAGAAAGCTGAGCTAAACTATGTTTAAACAATAAATTACACTTGTAAAAAGTTCATAAGGCTTTTTTCTGTTTCACAGAAGCTGAATTTATAAACTCAGGGTAAGACATAAGGCCTTTACCTATTGTGTTTACTAATTCATCCTGGCTTCGACTTCTTCTAAAAGGCCAAACCAGGCTCAGGAGTTTCAACTGTGTCAAGGCAGCATATTTACACCATACAGTTGCAGCAATTCAAGATGGACATTCTCATTCAAACACAAGCCGAATGGCAGCCCACTCTCCTGCAACTCCCAGCAATACCCCCTCCATGAACCCAACATACCCCCTCCATGAACCCAACATATTTTTTTACTCTGACTCCACCCTTTCACTGAATTACAGGGTCTGACCAGGACATGGCGGGTCTCAGTAGAGCTTAATTTCCACAAATCATGACAGAAAGAATGTTTTTGTACAAAGGTGGATGTTTAACAATCAATTGTAGGGTACCAGCCAAGGTCCAACGAAGGACCCATCAAGGAAAGTGGGGACATTTTGAATGGCCACTAATGTACTTCACACCAAGTGAGCAACATTCATGGAGAACTTCAAAAGGTGCTTTCTGTATGGTTATCAACCAAATGGCTAAATATCTTTCATACATTTCATAACCACTTCTCTTAGCGTCATAATTATACCAATCAAGAAGTGGTCATGGTCTGAGTCAGGCCACTTTACTTCAATGTTGCTGCAGAAGCAGTCAACATCACAGCTTATAAGAAATTAAATGCTCATAATAAATGTTTATAATTGACAGGAGGCTTAACTATAACTCACTCTAACCTGAACGTTGATGCTACATCGTGCTCCAAGCATTTTATCTTAATAGTGTAGGGAATTCTTTATCAAACATTAAAAAAAGGAGTCAACCGATCCCAAAGTTTATTTTGTGATGTTTGGCCCAATTCATTTACCTGCGATGTTCTAGAATCCATCCTTGATGTAGTTTATTGTTATTTGGAAAAGGAAGGTTATGAAGATGTACCTATCGTTCTTTCAATACCCAAAAAACAGACTTCTGATGTTGGAACAAATATTGGCTTTGCTCATATTTTCATCATGAATTATGGATCCTGCCACTAAAGAAACATCAAAGCCAAATAAAGATCTGTGTAACAGCATGGTAGCAGATGCCATCCCACAAAAGCAGCAGCTTTTCTTGCAGGTAGTATAATGAAAATCAGTGGGTTGGATCAGAAGTGGTTTGATTTCAACTTTGGTAGGGACTTACTTATTTGTTTCAGTTTCATTGGTCTGATGTCATTGGTCCTAATGAATAAATATTGTATGCTTGTTTTATGCTTATGTGAGCATCAGAGGACATTCTGTTTAAAAAACAACAAACATTTTGCATTCTTGCTACATTAACTACACAAGATGTTAAGCACTTTTAAACACTAGAAGCACTGATGAATCAATGGTTTTCCTCTATTGAAAAGGGATTGCACTAAAATTACCAGCAACTACTGACAGAAGTTAAATATGTGCCTATTTAACCAAATATAGTCTAAATATGTCCATTATGTGGATTTATCTGTTTCTTTTGAAAATATAAAATTGTGCAGAGAAAACAGGTAAACCCACTCTTATTTTATTTTTTTTTTATATAATATGCTCTGTCATCATGAAAAATAATACATTCAAGGGAAGGTAAATAATGTATTGTATTTACATGAGCACTGGAACTATAAGAGGAACTGACACTGAGCATTTGAAATATTAACTTCACTATACAAATTGTATGTACATATGGGCTGTAGTTGCTCTGTTAGCCCATTCATGTATTTATCTTGGGCTTAAAATTAATCATATTAATGATTATTTAAATGTCGTCAACTAATTAGTAATTGATTAATCATTAACTGGAGTATAGGGCCACTAAAATGTGCCTTTAGCCGACAGAGTAACCCACTTAGAGCAGGAATTATAACAAGATTGTAAAAAAAAATATGTAAACATTTTGCATTTAAGATTAAAAAAAATAAATAAAAGTTTTTGTCTTTTAATATTCTCCATCCTGAACTCCCCAAGAGGAAAAGTTTCTGTTGCACCTTGTTTCATGTAGTAAAAAATCTTTATCTTCTTTGGCTATTTGATAATTAATCGATTCATCGAAAAAATAATCGACAGATTAATCAATTTGCAAAATAATCATTAATTGCAGCCCTAATTTTATGGTAACATTCCAAACACATTTCTCCCATAATACAGCACTGAAGGGCCAGCTGCTTCACCATGAGGCTGCCCTACATCATTCGTTCTGTGTTTCCCACAATCATATAATGTTTCTATTATACAAGTGTGTTTTTAATGGTAAATGATTAAATGTAACACAACCTTTTATCATCATCCTATATTGCTTACTGTCTGACTCTTTAAATAGCTCCTTATGCAATAACGCTGTATTTTAAATTATAAACATGTTGTTCACATCAAATTATTGGTAGGGACAAGTAGGTCGATCCAAAATGTTGGTAGGGACATGTCCCTATGGTCCCTATACAAACCTACGCCCATGCTTCAATATCAGCCATTTCTCTAATCCCCTCAACACAGCAACAGTCTATTAAAAGCAACAGTCCTGTTTAAAAGAGAACAGGACTACCGGCCTGTTGCACTGACTCCTATCATGTTTAAGTGCTTCAACAGGCTGGTTAAAGAACACATCATCTCTAGTTCCCCCCAACATTAAACCGTTTCCAGTTTAGTTGCAGATGACACCACGGTGGTGGGCCTCATCAGAGGCAACAACGATCAGGACTACAGTGGAGCAGCTGGTGCAGAGATAACAGCCAGATCCTGAATGTGGAGAAAATGAACAAGATCGTCAACTTTATGAAGGACCGGCCTAAACCACGCCCCACTGCTCACCACCAGCTCAGCAGCACATCACAGAGAACCTCACCTGGACTGTGCAAACACCACCCTCACACTGGTCAAATGGCCACAGAAGCGCCTTGTATTTCCTGCAGAGGATGAGGAGACCCCACCTGACTTCCCACCCATCCTCACCACCTTCTACAGAAGCTACCCATAGAGAGCGCCCAACCAGCTGTCTCACTGTGTGTGGTGTGGAGGCTGCAGCCACTGTGACTGGAAGAATGTGAGGAGAGTGGTGAGAACAGCAGAGAAGATCATCGGGGCTCCTCTTCCCTCCATTAAAGACATTTTTATTTCAGTCTTGCATGTCCCGAGCCCGTGACATCATCAATGACCCCTCACACCCCCACCATGGAAGGTTCTCCCTGCTGCCCTCTGGGAAGAGGCTTCGCAGCATCTGATACCGGTCCAGCAGGTTCTGTAACAGCTTCTTCCCCACCGCCATCAGACAGCTGAACTGCTGAAAAAACTCATGTCACAGACTCATCACACCGATAAAGACCAAACCAAAACACTGCAAAATTGCACCATGTATATTTAATGCTCTGAGCTTTCATATCAATGTGTTTTTGCACTATGTTTTTTCTCCCACACTGTTTACATTTGATTACTGCTGCAATTTAAGAAACAGAGATGCCATGAGACCTGTTCAAAACATAATGTCATGTTGTATACACTCTGTGTGTAGAACATGACAAAAAAAGTTGTCTAAGAAACACAATCGAATGTAAAAAAAAAAAAATATCTGCATGTGGATAATTATAGAGTTGGCCCATGATAAATGCTACAATAATAATATTAAAATGACAATTATTGACAGAATGAATATCAGTGGTAATTTTATTAGCCTAAAACAAAATAATGAATCATTGATAAAACTTAATAATTTCTGATTTCTGTGATGCTGACTGAACATTTAAGGCACCAGGATTAATTAACTCTGGTCTGTAGTGAGCTAGCGCACATGCTAACTAAGAACTAAGAAACTACAATAAGCTAAGCTAAATTAAGCTAACAAAGTCTAAAATAAGCTAAATTAAGCTAAGCTAAAGTAAGCTATGAAAGCCTGAGGTTAACAAAGATAAGCTTACATACATTTCGAGATTAAGTTAAAGAGAATGAAATGACACTATTTATTATTCTGTTGTTTTCAGCAAACACTTCTTTTCACCACTTTTTCCTGTTTTCAAATTAAATTAGTTATATTTAAGATCTTTAATTTATTGAGCAAAAACAAGCTTTGTAACAGGATAGAGGTACCAAAGAGCCTAAAGATCGAAATAAAAGTGGTTGTCTGTTATATGTTATGTTTGGATATGACCCAGGCTCATTCAGGGGTGTTAGAAGCCTTTTTTGTCTGTATGATTCAGAATTCAGAATTACAGTAGAGTCTTAAAATCTAAAATCGTTCCTCTCTAAAATAAAACTCAACCAAAACTAAATAAAACGGCAGGCGAGATCCAAAGAAGAAGCTCAACCATAGATACCGATCAACAGAAAGCCCAATGTTTACAGGATCCGCTGAATATTTGGGTCAATCTTATGTTTTCTTTTAACTTAGGAAGCCGATAGGATGTCTGACTGTGTTTTGGGCTCAGAATATTAGTGTTGGTATTAAATTAGACCATAATTAACCTTAGTTCTTTAAAGGTCAGTGTTTGGCGTTTGAGACGTGTTGCCAGAATCTTTTGATGCCTTGGAGCGACTTAAAGTACTGATGTGTTATATCAGGATCTTTCATATATTTGGACCATGTTTCATTTTCTCAGAGCAGCAATGGATAAAAGAGAGATCATAACATCTGGTAACCCTGTGGGATGTAGGTATTACAACCAGAACATGTGGTGCTTATGATATGTTCAATATAAAGGTTCTGTTTACGGCACTGTGTCAGTGTTTTTGTTTAAGCGTTTTGTATTTTTAGCCCTTGTTAGGATGATGGATGGTTTCCTTTTTGGTGAGCAGGTGGAAGAAAAGGTGCTGAGACAACAGGAAGCTGAAAAACACACGGAGGAAACAATGAGTCTGAGAGGAGCGAGGTGGAAAAATAATGAATCTAGAGAAAATGGGAAGCAGAAGGACAACAAACATTGGAGGAGGAAATTAAAAGAACTAAATCAGGATAAAAACATTAAGATGGAAAAATTAAGGGAAACATACAATGAATGATAACAGGAACTCTAACAATATTTATTATGGAAAAACCTAATATTGATCGAATTATGTTACTTATTATTAAATGGAAAACTCAAATGGAAACTTAAATGGAAAATTCAGTTTATTTATACAGCGTCAATTCACAACAACTGTCATCTCAAGGCTCTTCATAGAGACAACTCACTCAGCTCATTCAGTGAGATTGGTTCAAATTTTCCATCTAAGGAAAACAAGCTGATTGAGTCCTTGACTTGCAGGATTCGCCCCTCCTGGGTGAGGATGTGCCGACAGTAGAGATTCACATGCATGTTGTCGTTGACTCTACAGAAGCCCCTCACACCTACCATGGATACAGCAACAGTTGAGAGGAAAATAAGGTTTCACAGGAATAGGCCAGGTTATTGCTGGAACCGTAGGATATGAGTTCAGAAGAAAGGAAGCAAGAATACAAAGAACAAAGAGAACGTTGATACCACACATACTCTGTTAGAAAAGAGGGTGGAAGTGAACTGGCTCCATAGTTGGGTTTGTCAAAGAAACAAGCAGAAGTTGACCAGTGACAAGAAAAGCAGAGACAGAACTGAAAACAAATACTGTAGAGATGGAGGTGAGATGGGAATGAAGTAAGGATGATTCACTGCAATGATATTGACGGTCTGGCCTAATGGCAGCAAAACATTAGATAGCTCAGAAATCTGAGCCATTCTAACTATAAGATTTATCAAAGGTGAAGCCTAGCCTTAAAGTAGACGGGGTGTCTGCCTCAGTGGCAGGTTCCACTGGAGAGGAGCCTATTAACTTAGATCTCTCTCATTTAGGAAATTCATCACTGAGCCAGTGATAAGATTACTATTGTTAAGTATTATACTAAGGTGGTGATAGGGATGCAGAATCTCTGATATAAGATGGAGCTTAAGGGTTATATATGTGATTTATACATGAGAAGGAAACATGCAGGTCATTCAATTCTTCAACCAGGGTTAATCAACAAGCCAGCCAAGGGCGATATATTGGTCACTCTGAAACAAACCACATCTCCAACCTAATACTGCAGAAATTCCGTGATTGGTTGAGGGTTCAGAGGACGAGCCCATCTTCTCCACTCCCACAAACAGGAGATAATAAACCTCCTAAAAGTCCAAGATGTGAGGCTTAAAATGTCTCCTTTTAGATCCACTGGAAATGTTTCCATAAGACTAAAACCTCTTCTCAGCTCTGCTGTTCAACCCACAAAATCATTTTCCTTACAAATGACCTGCAGACTTTCCATCAGTGTAAGATTTATTGCCAAGAAGTACCATTACAGCAAGAACGTAGGCTGTTTTCCTAAATGTTTATGTGTAGCCTAGAAAGAACAGAGCAAAGAAAACAACAGCATGCGGGAAATGACCTGATAGTTGTTTAAAAAAAAGAGCACAGATGACAGAAGACAGAGGGAGAAAATGAAAGGAAATGAAGAGAGGAAAGATGGAAACAGAAGGGAAACAGACTGAATAATCAGGGAAAGAGAAGAACGGAGGACATTAGGGAGTAAAGATGAATATTACATATGAAGAAGAAATTAAATGATGACATACTGAGGGAAATGAAAGGAAACAAACAACAGTAATACAATAAAAGAGAAACAAAGAACAAAACATAACTTTGAGTTAGATTGCAGATGAGTTAGATTACAATTAGAAATAATGTCACAACAAAACAAAGGAGGAAATTAATCATTCAGGGGAAAAATGTGAAATGATTTACAAAACAGAGGAAGAAGACAAAGAGACAAAAGGAAGAAGCTGAATAAAACAGAGGTACTTAGGAGAACAGGGTAGAGAAAGGAGAAAGAGAGTTGAACAAACAGGAAGACTGGTAGAGAATAAAATAATGTGGTTCACAGAAAAAAGGCGATATAAATGCTTTATAACCAACCATTGGGAACTAAATCTGATCCTGAAGGAAGATCAGACTAAAACGTGGACTTAGATCCAGGATCATCAGTAATCATTCATCATGTCATTACAGGGAGACAATGCATTAAAGAGGTGATTCTGCTGACCCTGTGGTGTAAACTAGAGAAAGGCACGGCCACCTTTAACCAACTCTCAGGGAAGCTAAATGGAGAAATACACTTCTATATTGCCAAAAGTATTTGCTCACCCATCCAAGTGATTGGAGATTTGAGTGTTCCAATCACTTCCATACTACAGGTGTATAAATTCAAGCACCTAGGCATGCGAATATTTTTACAAACATTTATTGAAAGAATGAATTAGGCTCTCCAGGAGCTCAGTGAATTCAGCGTGGAACTGTGTGATAGGATGCCACTTGTGCAACAAATCCAGTGAGTGAAATTTCCTAAGCTCCTAAATATTTACACAGTCAACTGTCAGCTGTATTATAAGAAATGGAAGTGTTTGGGAGCGACAGCAACTCAGCCACGAAGTGGTAGCCAAGTAAACTGACGGAGCGGGGTCAGCGGATTCTGGCGCGCATATGTTGTGTCTATATGCTGTGAGCATATTCGATTAGCTCAATTCAATTCAGTTTATTTATATAGCAGCCAAATTCACAACACATGTCATCTCAAGGCACTTTACAGTTCAACCAGATCGGGGTGCCCAGGAAGACAGTCAAATTGATGGACAAAGTTTTCTGGGCTTCTAAGGAAAACCAGCTTCAGATTGCATCGACTCATTGACTCAAATACAATCCCTCACACTAAGCATGCTTGTAGCGACAGTGGAGAGGAAAAACGAACACCTTTTGAACAGGAAGAAACCTCCAGCAGAACCAGGCTCACCTTGTGTGAGCGTTCTAGCCATCTGCCGAGGCCCATTGGAACGGGGCTTATATGTGAGTCAAGGAGACAGAAGCATGTGTCTTCTGGTAGATGTGTCTTCTGGTGTGTCCGTAACAAATGTATAGATTAGCTGTGGAAAGGCGGCCCCGGTCCAGGCCCATAAACACACAGCCAGGCAGACGAGCTCCAAGGCACTTTACAGTTCAACAGCTACAGTCCATGCCAGAGGACGAAGAGAGCACATCCACTCAGTCACGGTCAGAGAAACAGGACCACACTGGAAAACAGGCCAGTGTGGCGATCTCCAACATCTATAAACACAAGGGTGTTGATAGAAGCAGCACAGCTGATGTTTCTTTCCAGGATGACGTCACAGCCAAACAGGAACAGACGAGGCAAAGCTACTCTGAGGAAAAGCAGAGAGAGCAGAAGGTTAGAGATTGAACTAACAGATTCTGCAGAATAGGAGAACAGAGAGAGAATGAAGCAGAATGATGAAATGGGGTCCCTATGTCCTCCAGCAGTCTAAGCCTATAGCAGCATAACTATAGAGATAGCTCAGGATAACCTGAGCCACTCTAACTATAAGCTTTATCAAAAAGGAAAGTTTTAAGCCTAGCCTTAAAAGTAGACAGGGTGTCTGCCTCACGGACTAAAACTGGTAGTTGGTTCCACAGGAGAGGAGCCTGATGACTAAAAGATCTGCCTCCCATTCTACTTTTTAGAAATTCTAGGAACCACTTTGCGGCAAGCACCCACGGGGCCGAGAGCACGGTACTTTCTGTTAGAACATAAGGAACAATCAGATCTCTGATATAAGATGGAGCTTGGCCATTTAAGGCTTTATATGTGAGAAGGAGGATTTTTAAATTCTATTCTTGATTTAACA
Source organism: Cyprinodon brontotheroides (assembly GCA_018398635.1). Lineage (NCBI taxonomy): Eukaryota > Metazoa > Chordata > Actinopteri > Cyprinodontiformes > Cyprinodontidae > Cyprinodon > Cyprinodon brontotheroides. Next base: position 2,065,747 of record JAGKQL010000024.1, read on the forward strand.
GGAAGCCAATGAAGAGAAGCCAGGATAGGCGAGATATGATCTCTCTTTTTAATTTCAATTGCAGAGCAATCTTTCTAGATGATGTGTTGCCACAGAAATTGCCACAAAATTCCTTTCAACTAATTGCCTTTAAAAGTCACTTATATAGGTAATGAGCACAGGGATCTTGGGGGAGAGATGTTTATCCATAATTTCTTTAAAAAGGCAGATAAATCAGTAGCCTAACATTGGACTAGTCAACAAAAACATAAGATTTTTACTTTTACATACATCTGATCCAGTTTAATCCCATCCAAATGAAGATGCCTGACTAATCAGCTTCTTTTTCAAAGACTCTGGTCCCAAAGACTATAACTTCTATTTTATCTGCATTCAGAAGCAGAAAAAGTTAAAGTCATCCAGGTTTTTATGTCTCTTCAAGACATACCTGTAATCTATGTAATGGGTTGGCTTCATCTGGATTTGATTTATAAAGAACAGATATAGCTGGGTATCACCAGCATAACAGTGGAAATTAATCCCATGCTGTCTAATATAATTCTACCAATTGGGAGCATGTATAAAGTAAAGAGAATTTGTCCTAGCACTTTAGTCCTATGGTACATACTGGAGTAACAACTTTGAGCGTGTTGAAGATATCTGATTAACGTGAACAAACTGAATTCGATCAGATAGATAAAGATTTAAACCAGTCTAAGTGCTGTTCCTTTAATTCAAACAAAATATTCAAGGTCTTTTCTAAAGAGAATATTATGGTCAACTGGATCAAATGCAGCACTAAGATCCAACAAGACGAGCACAGATACAAGTCCATTATCTGAGGCCATGAGAATATCATTGGTGACTTTCACCATGCGCTTTTTCAGTGCTATGATGAGCTCTAAGCCGAGGACTAGAAACTCTTCCAAAAAGTTCAACATTATGGTGAAGTAGTTGCCAAACTTGTTTGTGGCAACTACTTTTCTCAAGAATTTTGGATAAGAAAGGAAGATTGGATATAGGTCTATATATGCTAACCAAATTGAGCGTATGTATTGTGTCTACATGAGGGATAACGTGCATTGCATTATTCTTCACTTTATGTTGTTTGACCATGTTGTTGAACCCGTCAGCATGTGATCTCATTTTGCTGTTGTTTCCTTTGTTCCTTTGTTCTCCCCTGTTGTCTCCCTCTGCTGTTATACCTGTCGTTGTCCCGTCATCTCCCTCTGCTGGTACAACCTGGCGTTACAACCTGTTGTCTCCTCTGTTGTTAAAACCTGTCGTCTCCTCTGCTGTTAAAACCTATCGTCTCCTCTGCTGTTATAGCCTGTCCATGGTAATGCTCATTGAAGCTCAATTTTACAGCAGAGGTGTTTGTGTCATTGACTCTTATTTTGAAATATCCGTTAAACCGGAAGTGTGTACAGTATGTTATTTTATCATGACCGCATTGGTCAGTAAGTGAAAAACTAAGGCGTTTACCAGAGCTAATATTTGTGAACAGTCAGATTTGAAGGGAGTTATTACTGTTGTGACATTAAAGATTAAAACAATATAGATAAAATAGCCAACCACTCGCAAATGGAACCAGGTAACGGCACAAGACGGCAGCAGCAACCCACCATTGTAAAAGCAGTGCAACGCCCCGTTAACGGGGACAATGACAAGTATAACGGAGACAAGTTGTAACAGCACAGAAGACGACAGAGGTGACGACAAGTTGTAACAACACAGAAGAGGACAGGGGACAGCGACAGGTTGTAACAGGTTGTACCAGCAGAGGGAGATGACGGGACAACGACAGGTATAACAGCAGAAGGAGACAACATGGGAGAACGACAGGCTGTAACAACAAAGGAAACGAAAGCAAAACAAGATCACATGCTGACGGGTTCAACAACATGGTCAAACAACATAAAGTGAAGAATAATGCAATGCACGTTATCCCTCATGTAGACACGATACATATGCTCACAGCATATAGACACAACATATGAATCTGACATATAGACTTTAAACCACTACATATACAGCTTCCATTACATAAGCACAATACATGGACACACCAGAAGACACATAAACATATTTTTGGCACTAACAGAACCCCATAGATAAAAGTGAAAAAACATCAGTTATTTCACCTTTTCTGATTCCTGACCCTCCGCGGATGGGTTTGTCGTTGGATTGCCAACTTGAAGAAAGACGATTTGCCATCGAACTTCTGGCCAGAGAAAAAACACGTAATGTGCAGCCAACATTTGGAAGAAGAATGTTTTTAAGATGACTTTGATAATAGAGGCGTTGTGACAAACACCAGATCCAGCACTGGGACTTGATCAACAGCCGATACCGCACACAGTGACGCGTCACAAACCAGTAGGTGGCAGTAGTGTTCTTTGACAAACATGGATGCCTCCAGTAAAGCACATTACACATGAATATTACTCCCTAAGTAAAAACACTTATCATCATACAGCTTTGAGAACAGTAATTTCAAAAAGTTTGAATTGTGAATATGACCAGACTTTTGTCCTTTTAAATTCTTCAGCCTAAAAGTTGTAGCTCAGCTAATTAGGACACCTTTATGTTGTCAGTCTATAAAAAATGGAGATCCACAAGGCACAGTTCTTGTGCCTCCAATATTTTACTTATCTCTGTTATGATCAATCTTCTCTTCTTCCAAGAAAAATCCAGATTCAGTTTTTGTGAAATCATTTAATGTATTCATCTCAAACTCATTGGTTTTGGCTGAGTTGTAAGAACAGATCTGTTTGCCATTTCTCAGTCATCTTCCAGGAAAAACTGTCAAAATGTAATCTGTATTTCACATAACTTGATACTCAGCTTTAAAAAGATCAAAGTACAGTTTTTATAGTCTTATGCCTTTTACAACCCAAAGAGTCTTTTTTTGGCCTCCTTGCAGCTAAATAAAACCCATTTAATTGTACATTGAATACAAATTTTTACCATTTGCTGTTTTTTTTGCTTTTGGGATAGGGATACATTTTCCTCTCTGAGGTGTTGGCATTTGTGTAAATATAATAATGTTGATACAAGTCAATCACTCCATGAAAAAAAGCTAAAATAAGTTATTGTACTGATATTTAAAACCTTGGATTTCTAATAATAGCCTTAATGGAAGGTCCAATGAGCCTCTCAGGTTGTAGAGCCCTGGGCTTAGACCATCTGATAGTAATCACAGCTGATTCAATAAACTTTTGCATCGTCTCCACTCAGAACTTTTTAAGATAAGAATTAAATGTAAGGCTCAAGCAGTATTTATAAGTCTAAAAAGGGTCCTAAGAAGGAGATTATTGCAATCATTGGGTTGTAATGTAGGATTACATATTTCTAAGCAGTTTGAAAGAAACTGCAATATTTCAGATTTTATAAATATTCTGCACCTCCTTTTCAGGTTTTATTTTTTTAAATCTAAATCAAAGCGGTGGGAGTTTTTGTTATTACAGCCCAAAAGCAAAGCGGAGATCAATAATGAGAAGACACAGGTTTAGGTTGGACGTTTTTATGAGTGACTCTGACTGGTGTTACAGTGCAGGATGTTTCTCAATCAGGAAGGAGATCTACCGTCTGAGTCCAAACGGCTAAAAAGAAACCCATCATCAGGAAGAAGCAGAGCAGCAAAAGGCGAATGATGAGAAAGAGTCACAGTCAGACAGGTAATCAGGTCAGGAAACACATTTCCACCGGGCAGGACTGTGTGTTTGTAGGGCAGGGACAATGTGTTTGTAGACCCTCTGAGGTGAGTTTGGGGACGGAGGTGAACTGCTCAAACCTGCGAGTGTTTTCAGGGCTACGCGTGTCTTTGTGTACATTCACTAATCGCACTTGAGGATGAGGATATGTGAAGACTACATTGCCGGTCAGACAACTGCAGGAGATTTTTTTTTTCTTTTTATGGGGAATTTTCTGGAGAGGTTTGGAACACAAACAGAAAATCAAATCGATTTCAAAAAAGCAAACAGCGGCTGAGGTTCTGACAGAAGAATCAGGCGAGGGTTTAAAGAGCCTCTGTAAAACATAAAAGGTAGGAGAGAACCGAGCGGTACCAGGTTCTGCTCAAAAAGAACATCCAAACAGGGAAGAAAAGGTGAAGTTTCATCCTGAGATGGTTGAACTGAACCCTTCACTTTAAAACAAAAAGAAGCAGCAGGAGATAAGAGTTAGCTTATAAAACAGGAAGTTCCATTAAAAAAAATAAAACAAAAACCAGAATCATGTTTCCATCCATGTTGCATTAGAGCAGAAACATAGTGAGAACATGTGAGATCGTGTCTAAAAGAGAGCGGTGACACTGTAGCTGATGGAAGTCCTTCATACAGCAGGTCCGGCTGATAGGAGCAATGGAGACTCTTCTAATTTCACACCAAACAATCTAAACCGCAGAACTCAGGAAGCTTTCCTTTAATGGTTCTACCCAGAGCAGAGCATCCTTATCTGTCAGTTGTTCCAGACCTACCCCCAAAATTGAGTTAAAGCGCTTAGCTAAACGTATTAAGTTTGATCTCATTCCAAATGGAAACGATGAAGAGAAGAGCTTATTATTACCCTGGATCAAGAAGAATAGCAGCAACTTTAAGGTTCAAATGTACAAGTCAAATAGCAGAGGTGAAGTATTTGTGGAGTTCAGCTGTTTTTTCTATAAAGTCAAACAATAAATGAATTAAAACTAGTAATACGACTGGCTGAATTTATCATGTTTGCTGATGATACACAGATTTTTACAAAGGGTCAGTCTTTCCAACAGAAGCAGCCATTTAAACTTGAGCAGGTCATAGAAGGTTAGACTTTACCAGGACCGGTTTTCATTTTGATCACTTTTACAGTTTTTCCATAATCATAGGTCGGTGATTTAAGGTTTTCACACAGAACAGAGTCTGATGATCTTACTCTGCTTTCTTTTTCTATTCCGTTTAATATTTATATACGCTTTGTTTCAGCTACTTTCAAGGCCACAGTTTAATCTTCAGGCTTAAGAGTCCAGAGAGACAACCCCAAACACTCACGCTGTCCCCCTAGATTTCAGCTCTGAATTAAACCTGTCAGATCTTTATACAACTCTAAAATATTATCCCACTTGAAGTTCAAGAATTATTTAGGTTCGAACAATAGTTTTAAAGCGACAATTTATTTGAGGCTTAACTTGAGGTGTGTTGAAAACACGGGGAACAGAGTGCGAGGATGTGGTTTTCAGTTAATCCACAAATTCTCATCATGATTCAAATGGCCAAACACCAAATCCTGATACAAAGAAGACTCCAACAACCCAGGATGATGACAGCACCTGACTTGGAATGGATGGACCTTAAGCTACTGAAACGCATCAGCGCTCCAGCTTCAGACTGCTCTACTGCAAGAGGAAAAAACTGACAAACACTTCTGGATGCTCATTGAAATGTCTACATAAAAACTAAGCAAAAAGTCCTGCTGCCATGTGGTCTTCATGACCCAAATGAATGAGAATTTATACGGGTATTGTAAGAAAACGGTAACTACATTCCCTCCTGCCGTCTGCGAAGAAGCAGAGGTTTTACTGGAGGAGGAAGCTGGACGCAGTATTCCTAATAATCCAGACAGTATTAGTAGAAGGGTTAGTGCCCTTCTTAGTACTAATAGGAAATAGTTGGGGGGGGGGTTGATGAGTGGTAGGTAAAATTGAGCAACTCGGTGAGCATGAATGAGATGAGATGTTGTTCGGGGTACATTTTTTCCACATTGGTCAATTTGAAGAGTATAAACCCCTTGAACCCTAAGGCCGAACTCTTCTTCTGCAGATGGCCAGGCTCACACCTTACAGATCTGGTTCTGCTGGAGGTTTCTTCCCTGTTAAAAGGGAGTTTTTCCTCCCCACTGTTTTGCTACAAGCATGCTTAGTGTGAGGGGGATTTCTTTGAGTCCATAAGTTGAAGTGCAATCAAATAATCTAGGCCTCCGTGAGACCATCCTGATCTTGGCGAGCTTCCAAGATTTCACTCGCTAATCAGTCTGGAGACTCTCCTCCGTTAAAGAAAATTTGGAGCCGCTTTCACCAAAACGAACGTCCAATCAGCGTTAGCTGGTTTTGAGGCTAAGGTTGAGGTGTGACGTTAAATTGAGAAGCGCCAGCTTCAGTTCAGTCTAAAGAACATGGCGGCTTCAGCCGATGAAACTAGCATTAGCGCGGGCTATCGAGCAAGTTTTACCGGAATTAAAGAGTATTTCTTCACTGAAAGGAAGAGCAAAACACTGCTCTGGAGGCTTTTCTCAGAGGAAAGATGATTTTGCTCTTCTCCGCATTGGTTTCGACAAAAGTAGCCTGGCTTGTGGTTGTGTTTTAGATGCCGTCGCTCTGTTGGGGTAACGTCATATGCTTCGTTGATCTGATTGGTTTATTTGGCCCGTCTATCACCAACATAGGCCAATCAGCTAATGCTCCAGTATTTAAGCCCCTTCCCAAAAATTACTACTTCCAACTGCGGAAGGTTTCCAGCAGATGGATATCTTGAGCAAATCCATCTAAGCCGGAGTCAGGTTAGCATTCAACTAGGTTTTCCTAAGAAAACTTTGAATCAATTGACTGGATGATATGGTTGAACTGTAAAAGTGCCTTGAGATGACATATGTTGTGAATTGGTGCTATAGGAAATAAACTGAATCAAATTGAATAAAAATGGAAGAGATCAGCATTCAAAGGTTCCTGCTGTGTGATTTTCTTTACAAAATGAACGACTTTGTTTCGTTTAGAGGAACAGCAAACTAACAACCTCTGATGAAGGGATATCCATCGGCACAGTGTCACCTGTCTGCTAACATGGAAGTTCCTTAAAAAAAACGGACGTCAACAATCAGGAGAAAAAGTGGTGATTTTTACATTCTGTGCAAAATTCAACAATAAGTAGCCCACAACATATCATTAGTACATTTTTCCTTCTGCCTACACTCTTCAGTCAGTTTTTCTTCTATTTACAGTTAGCTTCTAATATTAGTACCATCATCGCCCAGCAGGGTTAAGACATTCCTCAGAGGGACGAAATCCACCTCTGCATGGATCTCTGCTGCTTCCACTCCTGGTTCAAGAGGACGCAAGAATTTCGGATAATGTACAGCCTTCCTGCTCCATTTACATCATTCACTTGATAATCTGGTTGTTAACAGAACTCAGAATAAAGTGGATTATTTTGGAAATTTGATCTGTTAGTCTCTTTTCCAGGATCCCTGATAAGTATCAACCTTTTTCCAGGACCAGCGTTTGGATCACGAGGTGGATTTCAGTCCCTTCCTTCAGTGTTTAAAAACAAGCTGTCAGTTTAAAAGGCATTGAGAAGGTAGAAAACACAGGGCACACAGTGAAAAACCAGGGCAGAGGGGAGGGAGTATAAAAATAAAACTAAAAAAATAAAAAACTGTGGCAGACGAGACGATCACTTCACTTTGTGGCAGGAAACATAAAAAAAGTTAAAAAAGAAAGTTTCATAGGTGGGTCGGAGGGGGGAGATCAGGTGAGGGGAGGGGGAGGAGGCTGGGAACCTCAGGAGGAATGTCTCAAGGTTTCAGAAGAACTTGTCATCGATGCGGAAGTGCGGCCGTGTGACATCGTCCGGGTTGATGAACACCGATATGGACTTCCCGGGATTCTCCGTCACCAGCTGCTGCAGCTTCTTGGCCAGCCGGTCGTCGGGCTGGTTGTCGCCTCCGGAGTCGGACTGCGGCGACGGCAGGTTGGTGGAGCTGCCTCGCCACTGCAGCTCCACCGTCAACCTGTTAGCTGCCTTGGCGTGCTCGATGGTGGTGCGGAGGTGCTCGGCCGGGTCAGAACGCACCGAGGACAGTTTGCGGGCGTGCAGCATGGCCGTCTCGTCCGACAGGTGCTCCAACATGTTGCACTGAGGGATGAAGTAGTTGGGACACATCTTGTTGACGAGGCAGTGCTGCAGGTCGTCAATCAGGCCCAGCAGGAAGTGGGCGGAGAAGTCTTCCTGAGCCAGGTAGTTGGCAGGGAGACGGTCGCAGGCCCACAGCATGATACTGCGCAGGTGGTAGGGACTGATGGCCTTTGGCCGGGACAGCAGCTTGATGATGATAGCCTTGCAGGCCTGATACGCCTGCATCAGGCTTGAAGAGATACACTTCTTTAGCTGCACCTCACTGCGGGCGAACGACAGCCGCCACTCGTTCTCCTTGCGGCCTTTGTAGGAGCAAGCGGGGACGAGGTAGAAGCCGCTGATCACCTCCTCCTCCGTGATCTTCCCGTCCCAGAAGTGGTTCTCCATCAGCCAGCTCTGAGCTACCGCCGGCCAGCCTTTAAATGACACGACGGGAACGATGTCGTAGAGCATCCTGCTGCTGCCGACTCCCAGGATAACGGAGATGATGGTCCCGTTCCGCTCCACCTTCTCGACCCTTGGCATCCCTCTCTGTGGCTTCTTCTGCACCTCCAGCAGCACAAGAGATATGGACTGGTAGAACCAGTCGGCCACTAGTGTTGGGGAGAAGAAGTAGTTGGTGGTCCCGTTAATGTGGTCGACGATGGTGCAGCAGTCCTTCCACTTGTTGATAGTTCCTTCGTCAAAGAGGCGGAGGCTGAGCCAGGAGTGCCCCAGCGCAGAGTGCCTCATGTCCAGGGTTACTGGCTGGTTGCGGTCGTGCAGTTTGAGTGCGGGGACCAACAGAGTGAAGTCCATGTCGTAGTCTGTGCCGCGGGCGTAGACGCTGAGCTCATCCAGGTCCATGTCCACCACACCTTCCCGAACACCTCCAGAAAGGAGCAGGTACTCATTGGCCACTGGGAGCTTCTGATCCAGTTTCTGAACCATTCCTATGATGGAGAAACAGAAAGACCCAATCAGGAAAGGGATCAGATCAAAGGTCTCCAGTAAAATCACCGGAACCCCGGTCTCTGACAAACCTCTTACAGAATCCGCCCTCAGCTAAAGAGGTACACTCAAAGGAGCAACAAATAAAAGTGATACCTGGAGTTTTAAACAAACACACAGATCGCCAATTCAAGAGAGACGAGGACGTATTGGAGCTAAATCCAAGATGATGACAACAACACAGCCACAGTAAGGATGCTGAGGCATCTAGGATATTGTTAAGATCTTTCCTGTCCACTTCTCTTACTGGTCTCCATGTTTGCAGCCTACTGCACCCATCCGCTGCTCTTTTGAAAAAATAAAACACAAAAACGCTGCGGTCTGTTTTCACAAGCCAGCTAATCACTGCAGCGAAGTACGCCTGAGACGACTGGAGCAAAAGTTGACTAAAGGCCAATTTATGCTTCTGGCCGCGCAGCCTCTGGCACCGTTAAAATCTGTCACTGTGCTGGACCACACCACGCACAGAGGTTCTTCAACCATCGTTAAGTCACTAAAAAAATTCTTACTACTACGTTGGGCCGGTCACAAAACCCCCAGACCTCAAGTGGAAGTGAGCAGACAAAAAAAGCAGCTGCGATTGGTCCTTGGTATGCTTTTCAGGCTCTCTGTGTGGTGATCAACTACTCGATTTGGTACCGGAGCAAACCATTTTTAAAAACAGAGGAACAACTACAATGGACAACTACGGACGAAAAGTTAATCGAGGACATTTGGAAGTACAACTACTTGTGCGATGCCTCAGACAAATTATATAAAGATGCAAAGGTCTCTGCCAAAACGAAGTTCTCGTGACCAGATGCTGAAGTTCTCCTAGGAGTTCTCCAATGGGCACCCCCTTGTGCTTTGGTGGGAAACTGCTCTGCATCCCTAGAAATTCCAGACCCAGGCCCGGTGCAAGAAGCATACCAGCAAAACTGGTTCGCGACCAGACCCAAGAAGACATTTGATGTGTGCGGATGCAAGAAGAACAATCTGCCCTTTAGAATACCAGAATACATGAGGAAGTACATGAAGAAGTACAAAGCACAGCTGGTTTCTACATTTTTCAAAGACAATTGAGAATGTCTTCCAAGTAGGGCTGCAACTAGCGATTATTTTGCAGATTGAAATAATCCAATGGATTATTTTTTCGATTAATCGATTAATAATTGGATAGATTCCTTAAAGAAGAAGACTTTTTACAGAAATTAGTCTCAATAGTGAAAATAAAGCTTTTCCACTTGAGGAGTTCTGGATAGAGCACTTTTGATGACGAAATTTTTTTTTTTAAATCCTAAATGTGAAATGTTTATAGATTTTTTTACAATTTTGGTATAATTACCAAAATCTAAGCAGGTTGCTACACTAAACTGAAAATTTGTTTTAGAGTCTATACACTTCCAGGTAAAGATTAATCGATCACTAAATTAGTTGATGATTATTTCAATTACCCATTAATCAAGATTAATCCAATTCATTGTTCTAAGCCGTACTTCCAAGAGTGATATTTCTAAAGTCTGTTGAATATGGTGAATATTTATGGACTAAATAACAAGAGGCTGCTTACTCTTTATATCTGTAAACCCTAGCAACTAGAAGCTGTCGATAGTCCACAAGTTTACTATAGCCCCATTTACACTACCCTTTTGAAACCATGATACCAGATCGGTCCTAGCACAGTAACTGAGATAACTGTAGAGTATAAATGGCACGTAAAACTGAAACAAACCGTCCCAGACACAACCAAACCATGCTAAACTGGTACTTGTTCATCAGTTCAGGCTCGGTTCTCAGATAACATAGAGATTATGAGCAGACCGCGTCATCTCCTTACAGTCAGCCTCCGTAATCATGAAATTTCAGACATTCATAAAAAACAAACTTCCATACCGTTACATAATGTCCAGTGATGATTCTGCTTAGCAGTGTGATGAACCTCAACCTCTATCATTGTTTCCTGCCTCTGTAAGCCCTGATTAGACCATCCTGAATGTTATGGGTGCCGCAGTGTTGATTTGCTTGTTTACCTCTAGAGAGCAGTAGTACCGTAGATCGTCACTAGGAGGCAAGGAACCATGCTAGGGTGGTGTGTAAACGGTTGTAAGGAACCGAGCTCAGCGTGGTTAACTGATCCGGTCCAAATTCTGCATGGATTGGTTTTCAGCGGGTAGTGTAAATGGGGCTTATATGGAGCAGAACATTTGTCCGCCAGCTAAAATTATGTAATTCAGCCTTGCGGTCCTTGCAGAAGTGTCAAGCATTAATCAAGATTTAAAGCAGTGATGATGGAGAAGACCAGTAAAGAGCAAGTTTTAGACATGAAAGAAAAGAAGAAACCAAGAAAAGGCTTCTGAAATCTGGTGCATCATGATTCTTCACCAGACTTTACTTTAGTCGACCCTAAAAAACCTCCAACGTCCAGGAGGAGTAGAAGGCAAACACCAATAGTACCAAACCACACGTGCTGAGGTGCCAAATGCTGTCAAAACATAAAAAAACATAGAAAAACAATAAAACCACAACTGGGTGTGGCAGCCCTGTGGTTAGGGCATAGAGCTTGGAATCCCGAGGGTCTGAGTTTGAGCCCCATTCCCACAGAATGACACTCTGATGGCAGCCCACTGTTCTCCAAGGGGATGGGTTAGATGTAGTGATACATTTCTCCAATGTGAGATCAATAAAGTTCAATTATTAATGTCATTCTTATTGTTTCACATGTGGCAGCTTATTTGACGTTTCAAAACCCCTTTTTGGTGTGACCAGTTAACAGGTTAACTCTCTGGATTAGGGTGGAAAGAATTAATTGGATTAATCTGGACTGATCGATTATTGAAATAATCAACTAATTTAGAAATCGATTAAGCGTTAACTGGAGTATAGAGACTCTAAAATGTGTCTGTAGCTGACAGAGCAACCCAATTAGAGCAGTAATTATATAAAAATTGTAAAAAAATATATAAACATTTTGCATTTCAGGAGAAAAAAAACATACTTTTAGTTTGTCACTATGCTCTATCCAGAACTCCTATAGTAGAAAAGTTTTATTTTCAGTTTCAGTAATTTGGTAAAAAAAAATCTTCTTTAAGAAACTTCTGTCTATCCAATTATTAATCCAAAACATAATCGACAAAATAATCGATTTGCAAAATTATCATTAGTAGCAGCCGTACTCTGGATTAAAAACCAAAAGAGGAAAATTGCAGATATAGCTGCTAGTTAGAGGGATGTCTGGGCTAGCTTCCTGCCTCAACCTCAGTTTTGCAGGATCGTTGGTCAGTGGATGATACAAAGACTTTAAAGTCTTTAGTTTGTTTTTTATAAACTAATTTATTAAAGCTTTTGATCAATTCTTTTAGTATCTTTATCACCCAGAGACAAAACGCATGTCCTGCTGTTTCCTATTGGATCAGGTCCACTTTGTTCAAGCAGCTTTTTTTCCCTCTTGCCTTTTTTTTGTTTTGTAGAAAGCTCATCTAGGGGTGGTCAGTGTCCCTCTCTAGGACCCCCTGATGAGTCTGGACGGGTCATTGTGTCCAACGATGGACGGGATTTCTGCACCAACAGCGAAGCTGAAAGGACCTCCCCGTTCCAGGCGGCTGAATGCATTCCAGAGCTGTAGTGAGGTGGACAGACACGGCCTGTTTGGGTGTTTGCTCCGTTTCTCAGGGACCCTTTCAAATGAAAGGTCAAAGGTCAGTTCAGGGGAACGAGTTTTATTTTAAATCATGTTTACGACTCATCGTCCTCCTGCTGCTTTGTCGTCTCATTTAACCGAACATAAACCGGGCTCCTCTTGGCACGGTTAACAAATGTTCCATTTAATCCTGAAAACTACTAAAAGGAGCCTTTGGTTTTTATGCTAAAATGTTTTTATACACAGAGAGAGACATTTTTTTCAATTATTTACAAAGAAAAAAAACAAAAAAAAAACTTAAAAACTTAAAAAAAGAAAAACTTTACCAAAGAAAAGTTGAAGAATAAGTTTACATGTGTAATCTGCATATTTTAGGATTTAAGCCCCAGAGGCGGAGCTAGACCTTAGTTATTGAGTGGGTGGGTGGTACTGCCAGGGGTGGGGTGCTCCACAGCTACAAGACCAGATGATGAGCTCAAGCTGGGAACCAGGCCTGGTTATCCTTCTCCGCAGCAGTGTGTCGCATTGAGCTTAATGCCAGATATATTTTTAATTACATGCCCAAGTTTGAAGCGTGGTCTGCGCTATATGTTATTCCATGCCACAATGCAAGATGGACAATCAGGAACTAGCTGAGGTCTGGAATCTCACGGCTGGCGGTGAGGGAAGTGGAGCAAGTTTGTGCGATGGCGGAGGACATGAAGGCTGATAAAAGAGGAGATCCAGGTGGAAGAAAAGGTCGGCGTTACTCGCACACCTCGCTCTTTCTAGCTGGTCCAACTTCACCAGTTTTTGCAAAATGGAGGTCAGTACAAACAAAACAAGCCGGTAGGGAACCAAAAGCGGAAATCGCATAGAGTAGAAGCGGATGTAGAGTGCTTGACCAATCAGAGGGCTCCTGTCTGAGGTCACCTACATTTTCCGGAGAGGTGCACCAAAGTGTCTGTGGAAGGGGCGGGGCACAATTTGTGTCAACTTCGACATAAAGCGCAGACAACCTGGTTTCCGAAGCTTAAAATCCCAGCCTAAGGATTGATCAGGAAGGCCAGCTCTGGCGGATTGGATTGCCCCTGGGATCAGTGCAGGAGGTGGCAAGTCCTAACAAAAGATCCTAACTAAATTAACATCTCTGTTTGTGTAATGTCTCCCACCTCATGCATGAAGGTGTTGCAGAGCTGGAAGCCCTTCAGCTTACACAGACTGCTGCACCCTAAATGCAATCTCAGGGAGCTGCGCTTATCACAGATCCTTCCTCCCAACAGCTGTAAAAGACTCTAGAACCACCACTGTTCCCAACAACCTCAATAAGTTTTAGATTCATGCTGATTTTGCAGTTTCTATCTTAGTCAGTTACTAAATAACTTCTTTGGAAAGTTTGAGGCACTCAAACAGCACTGCAGCAGTGAAAGCCCTTCCACACCAGGGGGAAGCTGCACCCCTGAGGTGACAGGGAGTGTATTTGCTCACGCCTCTCCTGCTTACAGCTGCGGATAATTTTGCGGATGTGATTGACAGGTGTTGAGTCAGCGTGGAGGGTGGAGACCGATTAGAGAGAGAGAAAGTAGGCGGCAGTTCACAATGTCCCTTTCCAGGATCTGGTTTAGCTACAAAGGCTTGGCTAACTGCATGCAATGAGGCTAACGCTTTACCCTGCTTTTCCTGCCTCACTTTTCAAACGTCAGGATCTGAGCCAGCATTTTTTTTAGAAAACGCAAAGAAGAATGAACAATCTGGGATTCAAGTGGAAAATAATATCATATAGTTTACTTTTTGTAGATGTTTGTTCATTTGCAGAGCTGCTCATAAATAAACACATTCTCAGAAATCAAAGTTTTTATATATAAAAAAATATAAAGTTGTCTAATAGGTTCTCCATTAATAAACTGTTACGTTATTTTTTTTAGGTTTTTGACACAATATTGGACCATGCAAAACACATATTTACCTTCACAAAGCCTCAGAAAGGCTGACATATTATGTACAAGAATTAAACCTGTACATGAAATTAGGTTTTGTTTTTATAATTTTCTTTTTTGTTGTTGTTGACATTCATATTAATATACTGGTGTGATAAATAAGTATACTTTTGAATGGTTTTTGGTATCGCGTTATTTTGAATCATAGCCCCCTAGAGAAATTCTCACCAGCCACCATTGGTGTGTACGACCATGAAAAAAGAGGAAAAACACGTCAGGAACTGATCTTTAACGCATTTCGGCAGTGTATTCAAACGTGTTCTACACGACCGCTGAGCGATGTGAAGACAAGAGAGGTGGGGGTGATGGATCCTCCCTGCATTTCAGCGCCCACCACCAACAAACTTCCTAGCAGCACGCACTGACGCTGAATCTGCTGTGTTCTTTCTTTCTTTTCTTTTATCTGTTTATTTATTCTTTTTTTTTTTTTTTTTGGTGCCTGGTAAACAGCAGCTAGGTTAATACAGCGATCAAAGACATCTTTTTTATACAGGCTGGGCTCCTCCATCCCTTTTTGCATTGCTTCCTTACAGTTCACCAGATCATACAGTCAAATTTGATTCAAAAGTTTTCTATCTAAGGCATCGACTCATTGACTCAGATGCAATCCCTCCCACCACTAAGTATGCATGCTTGTAGCGACAGTGGAAAGGAAAAAAAAACTCCTTTGAACAGGAAGAAATCTCCAGCAGAAACCAGGCCATATTCTATGTGTATACAAAAATCCACGGTTAGGTTCGGTTGCGTTCGCTTGTTTCGTGGTCACAGTTTTCGGTTCGGTACATATATGTTGATTGTTAGCCTGACATGTTGGTGCGTGTTGCTGTTAGCATTAAACAAAGCGATGTTGCACAATGCTTGCACATTGTTTTTATCCACAACTTTCTTTCCGCCCGTTATTCGTAGGTCACTCTAAATCACAAAGTGGTCCCATACAGCAGACCTACCCCCGCCTCACACCGACTGGGGGGTCTTACCGTTTGCGGTCGCGGTGGGTGCGGCGCGCGCAGGCGATTCCAAGTCATTAAAAGGCGTAAACCTCTGCTCTCGCCGCTGCTGAGCTGTCCGGCTGCAGTTACCGAACACTCCGGCTGCTGTGAAGGAAAATTCGCTTAAGAAAGCTGTATCTTGCCGCGTGCGTCGGCCACTCCGCCAACAAGCTCTCAGCCGTATTATCCTTATGTACGGAAGTTACGGCGTGAACTCCCAGTGAACTTCTGTTCTCATGCGAGTTAAATCTCGCGGACCTGTTGCTGGGCCCGCGAGCCGCACTGCGCACCGAAATCGAAAAAGGGGGTGTGAGAGGGGGTGTGCGGGAGTTCGGCGTCTCCGTCGGCTCATTGTGGTAACGCGCCACGAGGAGCCAGTGTGAGCACCCCAAGGTGCGCAGTACTGCTGGCGTGGCAAGCTCCAGCTTTCAGTTCTTCCCACTTTCGCCCATACCCACACAATTCTCAACAACAACTGATTTTTTCTGCTACACCCGCTCACGCTGCTTCACTTCTTCTTCTTCTTGTTTACTGCTGGTGGTTGGCTACTGGTCGCAGGCCTAGCCTATGAGAAAAAGGAGCAGCGCATGAACCGAACGCAACACACGCTGAACCGAACCGGAACAGTAGTCGAACCCGGCGAGCGGTTCCGGGGCGGTTTTCATAAACCGTTCCATCCCTAATGTATACGCCAAAAATAAAAAATACATAGAAAGTTCAGTATATGCCAGCGTTTTAGAAGATTCTGAAGCATCAGGCATGCGCTGGCTAAATCATCAAGGTGTGGCAGGGGCTTTAGATAAGAACTGGTACCAAGATTCGAGTCTCAGACCACGTGTCCAAGTTGAGTCTCTGTCGGCCACAGCTGTCAAACTTCCATCCTTAAGAGTCGGTGTGGCTTGTCATTAGCAGAACTTTGTTGAACGTAGCTGCATGAGGAGGTGATTCAGTCTTTTTATTCAGGTGTTTTGGAAGTGATGCCCGTCTCTAAAGGTTGAAAGGATGCTGGCAGTTAAGGCCTTGGCTTTTACACCTCTGCTTAGGAGCACAGGTCTAAACCGTGTCAAAGTTTTTGGAGACTAAAGAGCAGATTAGACTTCTGCAACCGCACACATCAAATGTCACTTGGTCCTGGTCATGAACCAGTTTTGCTGCTATGCTTCTGCACCGTCGGTCTGGAATTTCTAGGGACGCACAGCAGCTTCCCGCAAAAGCGCAAGGGGGAGCCTCGACAACTCCTCGAGAACTTTTAAGACAGCCGGAAGGGCATACCAAGGACCAATCACAGCTGCTTTTGCTTTTGTCTCGCGCGGGGTCTGCGACCATCCGACGCCAGTAGTCAGGATTTTTTAGGCGTCTTAATGACAGCTGTTGCAGAACCTCTGCGCTGGGGCGCTCAAGCCATGGTGGAGAGACAGACCTTTGACATTTGCAGAGGCTAGGCATCAGAAGCATATATATTGGCCTTTAAGTGTGACTCAGGTCTCTGTGAAGCAGGGCTGAGCTGCATCTACATCCTTTAGCACAGGTGAGAAACATGGCGGTGGAGGGCTGATGGTTTGGGCTTGTTCTGACACCACAGTCACCTTTAGCTGTGGACCATAACCCGGACTGAAATGCAGAACATTTCTGATCCATAACCGCCTTTCTTTTTCAGAAATAGTAGAGGTTTAATCAGGACAACGTTTTATGCTCCAAACGCTGATTTAATCAGGGAGATTCACCAGAATATTAATCTCTGTTCTTCCTGGAAACATTAATCCCATCCTAACAGGCTGCACAGTAATATTAATCCCAATCTGAATAAAAGGTATGGACACCCTGCTAAATGAGGTAAAATGAAATCCTCAGCTATCCTTTGGGCCTGTTTGTTCCACTGCTCATACATAATGACCCATTTTACATTTCCTTGGCTCTAACCTGAATTTTAAAAACAATCCAGGTGGTTCAGACTTCAGCACCTTCATCCCAGGTGTTCCGGGTTCTTCCCCAGCCTCAGTCAGGTTCCACTTGGGTCCAAACTGAGCTGATCAGAGGTGAACAGGGCTGAAGGCATAGACGGACCTGTCTCTCTCATAGCTGCCGCCATAAATCCCTTCCTCCATCCATTTTGTTCTGATCTTTACAAGCCAAACAAATCTGCCCAAAACTCCTCTGGTCTATGGAATCAATTTTGTGCCATTATTGTTGCAAGTTAAGAACACTTTGTGAATGAAAATAATACTTTTAGTAAATTTGAAATTTGGGAAAATAAAATAATGACCTACAATTTTTCCGTCTCAAGAAAATATTCCCAGGTGTTGCATTCAGGAACTCTGGAAACTAGAAATGTCTTTAAAACATATATATTTCAAGTTTGTGTGGTTGGTTTTAAAGGAAATAAAATTCTTAGCTGTCTTAGGAGCATTAGTTTGAAACTGAAAAAATCGAAACATGAAAAACCTGAAAAATAGTTTTAAACCTTTCATTTCCTTCCTGTTAAAAGGGAGTTTTTCTTCTCCACTGTCGCTACAAGCATGCTCAGTGTGAGGGATTGCCTTGAGTCAATGCCATGAACTGGTTTTCCTCAGAAAGAAAACTTGACTATATGATCTGGTGAACTGTCTTGAGATAACGTGTTGTGAATTGGCGCCGTATAAATAAACTGAATTGAATTTCATTTTACATTTACTTTACTATACTTTTACTTTACTATTTTTTTTATTTAAATTTTTTTGTTTTTTTTTAAATTTTTTAGGATCATGATTTTTTTTTCTCTTTCAATTTTTTTTTTCAGATCCTTAAACAGCGTATTTGAACAACATTTATGGCCTCACTTTAGCTCCATAGATTCTGATCAGCTCAGACATTTTCTGCTAAACTTAATGAGACTTTCTTACTTCTGGACCTCTTCCTGCACCAAAACATCATCATCTTTTATCTTCATGCACTGAGCTGCCACCAGAGTCACCGCAGAGGGAATGTGGTTGCTGGTTTGGTTCCGTTTTGCGGTCAGAATGTTATTAAACATGCAGAATAAACAGCTTAGATGCAGAGTGAGGTGGCAGCAGCAGTGATCCTCACAGCTTTAACGAATGTTTGGGATAAATCTGCAGATTAGAGGTGATTTATCTGACTGATGCTCAAAGGGAAGCTGGATTAAACACCTGAGAACCAGAGAACCACAGAGATGCTGGATGCTGCCGCCCTGCGGAGCATCACTCAGACCCCGGTCCAGGTTCTGGTTCTGGATCTGAGAGGGGATCAGCTCACCCAGCATGGAGAAGATGAAGTCCTTGGCCGTGTGGATCTCCAGGGCCCGCTGGTCGTCGTACTCCCGCTGGTCGTGTTTACTGAAGTCCTGGATGAGTCGGTTCAGGTCCTCCATGCGGGCCCCGGACCTGAAGTCCAGCTCGGGCCCGGAGCCCCCGGGGGGGAGTCTGCCAGCGGCTGTGGATGTGGGGCTGTTCCCGAGGCTGCCCACCGAACCGGCCCGACCGGACAGAGCTGGAGCCGCCATGGTTCCTCCCTGCTGGGTCTCACTACAGCTGCTGCCGTTGGTCTGTTCTGGGCCGAGCCGAGCCGAGCAGAGCCGAACACAAGGACCGGAAGCAGCAGCGCCGCCTCCACACCTTCACAATAAAAGCCTCACCAACCTAGTGGACGTTTTTATTTTGTATTTACGCATTAAATT
Organism: Cyprinodon brontotheroides; assembly: GCA_018398635.1. Classification (NCBI taxonomy): domain Eukaryota; kingdom Metazoa; phylum Chordata; class Actinopteri; order Cyprinodontiformes; family Cyprinodontidae; genus Cyprinodon; species Cyprinodon brontotheroides. The sequence goes on from JAGKQL010000024.1 coordinate 2,084,853, forward strand.
ATCACCGATTGATCAAATCACTGTTTCTTTTTAAATAGATTTAAGAAAATTCTGATAAAAAAAACTACTAGTCAAAAAAGATGGCGCCCAAACACACTTTACTAGTAGGGTTGATGAAAGAATAGTTAATCTCGATGAACTTTGACAAGACATAAACAGGTAAATAAATGACAGAGAAAAACAGCATAAAGAATCTAAATCAGAATCGATTTATTGCCATCATATCTAAAGGTCAGCAGCCCTTAGGAAAAATAGAAATAGTTGTTTATGGGAGTCAGGGGCGCTGCCAGGAATTTGGGGCCCCATAGGGACCCCCCCACCCAAATAAAATGTCTACAAGCTTTAAAACTGCTATAAAGATGCACTGAAGAATACCATATACATTGTTAATGTAACTTTTATTGTAAAATTTCTACAAAGGAAAATGATCATAACGTGAAAAAGTTAAATATTCCTATTAGGTTTCACTATAACTTTATTAAAGGACTTGTTATTTTCATGCTCGCCCTGAGAACTAATTTTTCATACATGTATAGGTTTAATGATCATGCTTCATGCTGCACCATGATCAAGATTTATAGATGTCTTTTAATGGTATAATATATGATATAATATAATGTATTTATGGTATAATATAATATTTTAATGGCATAAACCTATTCATATATCCATGCTTTTCAGTGTTTATGCCTGAAAAACGATGGAGAACATGCAGATTATTTATTTTAGTGCTGGATTTTCTTTTTAAATTTGAAAAATATAACAGGACAAATTTTTTTCCTCTTCTTTTGGGGGCCCCCTTAGTCAAGGACCCTTAGAATCTGCCTAACCTTTCGCCCCCATACGGCGCCCCTGATGGGAATATCTGAAAAGTAGACAATAATATATGTGCTAGTGTGGAACATTTAAAAGCTGGGTAAAAGAGTGTTTTTAAGCACTGTTTTATTATATGTGACAAAAAAGGAATTAATTAAAACAATAATCAGAAAAGATTTAACTACACACTGATTTTAAGTCACAGCAATAAATTAAATCAGCTTTTATCAACAGAATTGTTTAGTAGGTTTAGTAATAAATGTCTCAGCACTCTGTGTGTTTACCTCTATCAATTATTTGTTAGGGATTAAAAGTATCTCTTGTGGTCAGCAGACTTATGGTTTCTTTAGAAGAACAGTAGTTGAAATATCATCTACTGTCCTGCAGTGGCAAAACGAGGTGAATGGTAGAGTTAGGATCATGTAAGATGTACATTTAAGGACATCCTCAGTTCTCAGGAAAAAAGTCAATCTTTTGGAAAAACTTGTCAGTTCTTTGATATAAGAAAACATTGGAGCTTCTTTTTTCATTTTGTGAAATTGGAACTAATTAGGCATATATTTTCGTTCACTAAAGCAACTTTCTTGCCTAAAAACACATTTAATGTGTAGTTTGGGTCTTATAAAACAAAATATTGTTTGTAATTATCAATGCCTTCTTATTTTGAAATGCCAGACGGATGTGAGGGTGAGTCTTAATTACACCTTTTATTATTTTTGTATTTTTCCAGGTGTGCTCTGTCACCTTCTATCCACTGGGTGTCGCTGTGGTCCCTCTCTGAGCCCTGGCTTTCGGTCTCCTTTCTGACCCGGAAGTGTTGGACCTACCGGTGACCGTCAGATTCGAACATGGCCTGGAGAAGCTGCTCCGTGCTCTGCAGGCTGACCGGAGGAGACCCGTTTCTGTGCTCCGTGAGAGGAGGAAGGTCAGTCAGTACCCGGCATCCCGGAGGAGAAGCAGCCGGTCCCGGCTAGAGCTCCGGCGCGAGGAGTTAGCAGCTGATAGCATGAGTTAGCACCAAGGACCGCTTGGTACAGCTAGTTAGGTTGATGACAGTTTGCTGCCAATGTTTTGCTCCTAGTTTGGCAAAGCTAATAAAATCTGAACATTTCAAACAAGTGTGACACAAACACTTAATTGCAAAAAATTTGTAATTGGACTTGAGCTCATGTGAAAATAATCCTGATAAACAGGTGATTTATTTACTTCCTATGTCACAGTTAGCATCAGCCGCTCTGGCTAATTCCTCTAAAACTCACTAGTTGTTCATGTTCTTTTGGTGTCAGATGAATCCATCTCTGCCCTGACTTTCTACTTGCTGTTTGCAGCATCAAAACTAACCTAGATAATAGACATATTAAAATATTTCCATCTGAGGCTGTTTGACACTTTTATTTTGAAAACAATGATAAATATCACATGACAAGGGACTCAGTTATGAGTTTGACTCCTATGTTAGCAACTAGTCAGAAAACTAAATGTCTCATTTAGGTTTTTGGAATAGAAATAACCTAAATGTGTTTATTTGACCAGATATGTTAAATAAAGTCTTAGGTCACCAACATTTTGTGACCAACAAATAGCTTTGAATCAGTATGGAGTGAGTGTGAAAAACAAACAAAAAAAAAGCTATTCAAAAATGAAACAGATGTTTTAATCAAAAAATGTTTTGCTGGGTGTTATTTTTAATTTTTTTTTTCCAGATTCAGTTCTCATATTTTTTAGGTTTTATTTCAATAATTTACTTTTTTCTTAATGCATTATATATTTTTTAAATTTGTATTACTTTTTCAGATTTAGTGTCATGAATTGCATTCACATTTGAGCTGAAAATGTAAAATAAGTCAAATCAATTCGGGAAAAATAATAAAAAATAAATATAAACTTTTTTGAGAGAATAACTTTGAAATACTTTTTCAGTGTTTCATTTCTGGATCTTTTTTTGCACATATTCATTCTTAAAACTTTGTGTCTTGCAATAATAGGAGCACAAAATTATCTAATGTCCTTTGTTTTACAAACGGGAAGTTACAGAGTGTTTTTTTTTGTTGAAAATGAAGAAGCTGTAAATAAAAGGTTTCATCATTTAGAGGCGTCTGAATACTGAGATGGTTTCTTTGTTGCTGAGCAGACAGACCAGGTTCTGACCTGTGTGTCCAGCAGGTGGCCTCACAGCTTCCAGCAGAGAAGTGGCTTCAGGAAAGCTTCCAAAAAAACAGAAGCAAAGAAGCCAGAGGATCCGGTTCCGGCTCACACTGAGCCCTCTGAGCCTGCGTTCCAGAACCGGGCCCCCCTGCAGCCTCCCGTCACCCCCCAGAGGCCCTTCGGCCGACTCGTCCGGCCGTTCCTCTTCACCGTAGGGGTAGGGGGAGTTTACCTGGCCTAGTGTGATGACCTCATCAGTGATGTCATGACCAGTTGCTAACTCCAGGTCAGTTTACAGGTAGCTCCTTCGGCTTGGCGGCCATCTGGCAGTACGAGTCGCTCAAGTCCCGAGTCCAGAGCTACTTTGACGGGCTGCGAGCTGATTGGCTGGAGAAGGTTCGACCTCAGAAACGAGGAGACGTCCGCAAGGAGGTAAACGAGTTCAGCTTTACTGTATCAGTAGAATCGGAGGAGGTGTGGGAGGATAATGATTGGTTGATTGTGTTTCAGATCAACCAATGGTGGAACAGCCTGTCTGAGGGCCAGAAGACGGTCACAGGTGAGTCCAGGTCCTGGTTCTGTTGCTCAGCTTGATTCCTCTCTGAGTCCGTCGGACCTTTCAGTCCGGTCCTGCTGTTCTCTGACCTGGACGAGGACCGGGTCGGGTTTCAAGCTGTTCCATTGATCGACCCGTGGTCCGGTATCGTGTCAACTTCAGGACTGAGCCTAATGTTTGTAGCGTTGCTCTGAGCTGCAATCTAATCTGATCTCTGATTGGTGGCTGGACTGAAACCCAACGCCATGTTGGGTTAGAAGCTGCAGCACTGACTCGACCTGACCTGTTCCGTCCTGATTAACCAGGAGGAACTGGGGGGGGTGATCCGACTTGCTTCAGTTTTTCATATCCTGATGTTTATGGAGTGAATTGTTTCCCATTATTGCTTCAAACCAAGAACACAATTTGTCAATAGAATTCTAATAATAACAAAAATCTAATAATGGAGCAACATTCACTCCATAGTTTTTCTACATTTTGCTTCCAGGATCTTTTGGATCTGACAGCTTTTCTCTCCTCCTCCCCCCTCAGGAATCATAGCTGCCAACGCCGTCGTGTTCTGCTGCTGGCGGGTTCCCTCTCTGCAGCGCTTCATGGTCCGTTACTTCACCTCCAACCCCGCCTCCAGTGAGTCTCCTCCCTGACCTCTGACCCCCGGAGCAGACCTAGCTGTCAGTAACCGGTGTTTTTTGCTTTGTCCTCCTGCAGAGTCGCTCTGCTCTCCGATGCTCCTCTCCACCTTCAGCCATTTCTCCTTCTTCCACATGGCCGCCAACATGTACGTCCTGTGGAGCTTCTCCACCAGCGCCGTCTCCATGCTGGGCAGAGAGCAGTTCATGGCCGTCTACCTGTCTGCAGGTCTGTCCTTCAAGGCTCTATTTAGACTCCATCAGGTGTCGTTTCTGACCTCTTCTTCCTCTCCTCTGTTCAGGCGTCATCTCTACGTTTGTTAGCTACGTTTGTAAGACGGCCACAGGGAGGTTCAGCCCGTCCCTTGGAGCGGTGAGCAGCGCCTTCTCCTTTCCTCCTCCAGCAGGAGTCCACGACACCTCCAATATGTTTGTTTTTCTCTTCAGTCTGGAGCCATCATGACCATCCTGGCTGCCGTTTGCACCAAAATGCCAGAAGCCAGGCTGGCCATCATCTTCCTCCCCATGTTCACTTTCACCGCTGGCAATGTAAGAGACTCCGCCCACTCCATCTACTGCTGTGTCTGATCCACTGTCGCCGCCTCATCCTCCGTTTCTCCCTCTGTCTGCAGGCTCTGAAGGCCATCGTTGCCATGGATACGGCAGGTTTGGTGCTGGGATGGAAGTTCTTTGACCACGCTGCTCATTTAGGAGGAGCTTTGTTTGGAATGTGAGTTTGTTTCCCTGATTTTTTTTATTTAAATAATTTTTTTTTCATTTTAAGTTTCACTAAAACTGAAATATCCTCATCATGCAAATCATTTAAAGCACTAAATAACTTAAACCACCTGTAAATCAGTGGCTTTTAATTAATCCCACATCATCCGCCCTCCACCATCATGCTTTCACAGCATCTGTTTGTTTCGGTTCTTTTATGATCCAACATCGCTGCTTAGCTCTCATCTGTCCGGAGGTTGTCTCCTTCATCCAGATGTTGCAAAATCATGGTTCAAGCATTATTTAGGAATCAACGTTCGGATAAAAACCATGGAAAAATTGTAATAGGACGTTAAATGAATCAAAACCAGAACAAATTACTAACAAAATCTGGAATTAAAGTACTGCGTGTTTCTAAGCAAAAAAAAAAAAAATCACAATAAAACCATTTTATATCATTTATTATTTATTTTGCGGCGATTTATGGAACCATTATTTATCCCTGTACTTGCTGCTATTGCACTTCTGGTTAGACCTAAACTGCATTTCGTTGCCTTGTACCTGTACCCGTGTAATGACAATAAAGTTGAATCTAATCTAATCTATCTAAGCATATAAACATATTGGGACCAGGGGGAAAAGCCTGGATTCATATTGTAGCCCGATATAAACATAACCTTTAAGTTTGGCTGTGAGAGGTTAAGGGTTAAACCGTTTTCTTTGCCTACTTTACCCAGTATACAAAGTTCTCCATCGTACTTCAATGGAATTAGACAATTTTATTGGCTATATATATAATATATTAATATTGATAGTTCTTTCTACATTGGTACTGATTTATTCCCCAGCCCTAACCTTTATGTGAGAAAATACATTTTTAAAACATAAATCTGAGCAAAAGCATATTTTGTTCCATTTAATAACACATAATGCAACTTGTATAAATCACCATCCAGAAATGAAACATTTTCTAATACAAATAATAAAAAAAGCTTTCTGCAATAACCTCGATGTTTTTGGATTCTAACTTTGGCCGCACGCGTCGGGGACTAAGGCCTGGGTACATGGGTTGTGCTCGGTATTCAGTGCGCCACCTGCACGCCCAGATCACCGTCTCTTAACTTCAAGCCGAACTTTATAATTTTGACGGCAGCAGCACAGCTGATGTTTCTCTTCTGGATGATGTCGCAGCCAAATAGCAACAGACCAGATGAAGCAGCAATGATGAGAAAAAGCAGAGAGAACATAAAATCAGGGGTTGGACTAACAAATACTGCAGAGTGGGAGAATAGAGACAGAATTAAGCAAAATGATATAAAGTGGTCCCTATAGTCGGCGTACACTGTGCGATTTTCGGGGCGATTTTCCAGTCGTGTGAGTATTTTTCTATCGGGCCGACTTTCAGCCTGATCGTGCATTGTGAGTGGTGTAGTGTACAGGGGGTAACGAGGGGCGATCAGCCTCTCACGACCACCTCCTGATCAGGAATAGTGAGGCAATCGCTCAGTGCGCAAAGAAGGATTCTTCCGTAAACACAGCAGCATTGCAGGGATGCAAACAGCGAAATGTAGTTCTGTCTGTAAAATTGACAGACCATAGTAGCCACGTTTGCTCAGCAATGTCTTTTTTCCAAATATCAGTTGCCGCCTTTTCTTTTCAGAAAATTGCCAAGGCAGTGAGCTTCATATTCCCCTTCTATTTCTTTTTGGCTTCTGGATAGACGAGTCAGAGCAGCTCCATCTCACTGTGGAGCCGCAGGGTCCCACGTGGTTTTTAGTTGTGCAGTGTGAGCAGGCAGGTCACATGGGAGCGTCACACCGTAGGACTAAACCCCCGCGCTTAGTCCTACAGTGTGTAGCAGCAGCCAAGCGTGCAACCATTGAAAATAATCAAGCACAGTGTACACCCGGCTTTTTAGTCCCTCCAGCAGTATAAGCCTATAGCAGCATATCTATAGAGATAGGTCAGGATAACCTGAGCCACTCTAACTATAAGCTTTTATCAAAAAGGAAAGTTTTAAGCCCACCCTTAAAAATTGACATGGTTTCTATTTTCTTTTAAAAGTATAAAATCTGAGAGAAAACATCATCGTTACTCTGAAAACTTTTTAGTTTCATCCCTGGATTTACAGCAATAACCTGAGTCCAGTTAAAATTGTGGGCCCATAATATCCCTCTGACAAACAGATCCTTATAGCTCCAGTTTGATTGAAGGACCTGCGTCCTGAAAGTTTTAGCTCATCAGAACGTGATTAGATCTGTAAGGAATAAATCTATACTTGTAGAAGCTGGTAATGAAATGTATCGGTTATTCTGACCCGCTGCGTCTCTCCCCAGATGGTACATCCTGTTTGGTAACGACTTGATCTGGAAGAACAGAGAACCTTTCGTCAAGCTTTGGCACGAACTGAGAACACGGAGCGGCGGTGGAGGTGGACCAGGCGGCGCCGTGTAGGACCCAGAACCATCAGAACTGTGGGAACTGAGCACTAATAGAGAAACATGTATAAAATGTACAGAGAGACCTCAATATGTTCCAGAACCAGGAACCACGTGGGTCCATGTTCCTGATGGACTTTAACTGATGCTTTTTACACCAAAAACTGTTTTTGGTCGGTTCCTGATTGAGTATTTATTTAAAGAAGATTACAGAACTTTTGATTCAGCTAACCCCTGAAGCTGGAGTTTAAGGTTCTACTTTGTAGGAAACAGATTTTAATTTTTTTGTTGTATATTTTAGAGCAGAACAACAACAAAAAAAAAACCCAAAGAAAAAGTAGCCAATGAGATCAGAAGGAGCAAACGGATCCAATGATCTGATTGGTCAGAGGCTCTGTGTCTTCTCAGCTGTTCTGCTCTTTATTTATCTCTGATTTTCTTTCAAATAAATCTAGAAGATGATTCTAAAAGGCGACCTGTGTTCTGACTGAGTGGTTTTTAATAAGGTTTGAGAAGCAGCCCGCTTTACCAGAACTTTTCTACCTTTATCGGTTGTTTTGACTGTGACTCAAACCACAATCGCTCGGTTCTCGCTTTGACCTTGATGGATAGAAACTGCTGAGTCAACATTGGTGGTTCCCCTGGATGGTGTAATGGCTTCATCCAAGCCTTCAACTTTGTGTTAGATCCAGTTCCAAGTTATTTAAAGAAGTATTCGCTCTGGTTTCTACCTCCATTTTGTTAAGGAAAGCTCTGTGTTTACACCTATAAGCTTTCTTTCCTGAGAAGAGATCACTCAGGACAAACTCTTTAAATAACAATGTATTCGTACTTGAGTAAAAGTACAGATACTTGTGTTAAAAATACTCTGGTAAAAGTGGAAGGTACTGGATTAAACTGCGCTTTACTCAAGTAAAAAGTAAGCCAAGTACAGGCTTGTAAATTTACTTAAAGTATAAAAGTAAAAGTAGAAACCACATGCATGCGTCGTTGCCTACATTTTAAATGGATGTCTGCCAATAGGATTAGATCTCCGTTGTGTTCATTTTCAATCATCTCGGTAGATCCATGCTACTATGCTGCACGCCACCGCCACCAAGCTTTGATATGATTTGCCGCATGAATGAATACCGCCCGAATCTGTCGATTCATCTTGTAGTGGTGGTGCGTCAAATGCAATGTAGATTCCCATCCAATTAGACTGAATTTGGTATTGATGACGTGAAATAATAACGGTAACTCCATTGAAATGATTTCAAAACTTAAAATAACGAGCCAATTTTAAAATGTAAGGAGTAGAAAGTACAGATATTTGTGTAAAAATGTAAGAAGTAGAAGTAAAAAAGTCGCCATAAAAAAATAAGTAGTAAAGTAAAGTAAAAATATCAGAAAAAATCTACTTGAGTACAGTAACCAAGTATTTGTACTTCAAGTTACAAAACATCTCTACTCAGGACAAACTCTTTAAATAACAATGTATATCTATTAAATAACCATGAGACATGAAAACAGATGTGACATAAACACGGTAATGTGACACGGTTAAAAATGCACTTCATTCAAATCCAATAAGCCACATCATCCCATCATCACATCATACATGTTTCTAAAAGAGAAGACATCCATGGTAATATTAGAGTTTAACAGACTCGCACAACACCAATAAAAATAATCCTAAACATTTAAGATGTGATTAATTTATCTCTGTTACGGGGATATGTTTTTATTTAAGGTAGCTGTAATTAACTAGATTAATAAACAGAGGTCACAGATTAGCGGACCACAGTCCGGATCTGGACCCACCTGATTTAAAACATTTATAAATTACTGCATGTAATTTCACTGTGTCTAATTTCATTTGCGCTGCTTCTCCTGTTTGTACGGTAAAGCCCTCCAGCACATCCGGGACCAGGCTATATGTGATACAAATCAGCCAATGAGCTGCTGTCAGTCTGGGCTGCTGCTGCTGCTACTTTTAGACACAGCAGGCAAACCTGTGGCAAGCCGGGCGATGGGAAAGAAGGAGAAGATGATGAGAAAAAGAGAGCAGAGAAAGTTTGGACTGCTGGAAGAACTGCGGTGAACTGGTGAAAGAAAAGTGAAATGTGTGCTCAAAAATTAACCTGAACATTTAGAGGATGTTTGGCTCAACCTGCTGCTGTGAAGCAGGATTCTCCACCATGAACAGAATCCAAAATAAATATGGATCCAGGCTCAAAAATGAGCTCCTTGACATGTGCTTTAGAATGGCTTTGTCTCTATTCAAACCCAGGGCAGCCTAAAGCCCACTGCTCTCATTAAGACATAAGAAAAAAAAAAAAAAAAATGGTCAGTTCAGGTGTTTTATAAAATATGTGAATCAGGAAATTGTCTATATACCAAATTGAACAATTGTTGTTCCCTACTAAAAAAATACTTTAGATTTTTAAAATAGAAACATTTTCTATTTTTTAATTTATCTTTTATTTAATAAGTCAGCCATTATAACATGGAAGCATAAACACACTCTTTTTATTTCAGTGATAAATTCTGTTTTAAAGTAACGGATTAAAGTTTAAAATGTCTCCAGACCTTTACTGGTTTTCTATTTTCTTTATTTTGATGCCACTGATTTTTAATCGGTGACCCCTGCTTTAAGAAATTGTCTCTTGACCCACATGACTCGGTCAATTATAAACCTATATCTAATCTTCCTTTCTTATTTCAAAATCCTGAGAAAATAGGTGCTTCTGGTGATGGAAAAAACATCTTATTTAACAATAAATGAAGATGCTCTTTTTCCCCATTCATGCCTGGATCTATTAATCCTTGCAAGGGAAAACATACGTACAGTCTTTGCTGATTTTCCTGCCTATTTAGGCCACCCAGGATTTCCTTAAGTACTTAAAGCCTGCAAAACGCTGTGAAAGTTTTTCACATATAGTCAATCAAAACCAAGTTAAAGTAAGAAAACAGTAAAATATTGAATAAACCTTGAAAGAAATGAATCTGAGCTGTGATGGGAACAAACTATCTTCTGTTTACAATCCCTAATTGTAATAAAACCACCCCTCTGACATAGATACTGTGTAACCGTGCAGGTGTATGAATACTTAAATTAAAATGAAAATCAGCACTTGTATAAAAACATTAGAAGGGTTTTACATAAGACAGATTTTTCTAAAGAAGTGTGTGACCGGTTACACAACAATTTTAGAGCTCATCATGGTACTGAAAACAGCTCTGGTGAAAGTCACTAATGATATTCTCCTATCCGCAGATAATGGGCTTGTATCGGTACTTGTCCTGTGAGATCTCAGTGACACCATATTATAGAAAGACTTTTAATATTTTGTAGGAATTAAGGAACAGCACTTCATAGTCCTTTTGGCTCAGGTTATCCTGAGCTATCTCTACTATTATGCTGCTATAGGCTTAGACTGCTGGAGGACATAGGGACCCTTTTTCATCATTCTGCTCCTGTTCTGAAATATTTGTTAGTTCCACCCATTATCTCTACTTTTTCTTGTCATAGTAACTTAATCTGATCTGTTCCTGTTTGGTTGTGACATCATCCTGGAGATAAATATCAGCTGGGCTGCTGCTCTACCTTTTTATATAGATGTTGGAGTACAGAGCCTGTTTCTTTTACTGTGACTAGCTGTATGCAATCTCTGTCATCCCTTTCTGCATAAAAACATCTCAGTGGTTGTCAGTTTAATTGTGTGTTTCCCTGGACTGGTTGAGCTGGTTTACAGTTGCCTTTTGTATCTCTGCTTCTGTCTCCTTGAACCCCAGTCGGCCTCTCGGCAGATGGCCGCACACTGAGCCTGGTTCTGCTGGAGGTTTCTTCCTGTTAAAGGGAGTTTTTCCTCCCACTGTCGCTACAAGCATGCTTAGTGTGAGGGATTGCTGAAGAGTCAATAAGTCAATGCAATTTCCTGGTTTTCCTGAGATAGAAAACTGGACCAATCTGATTGTATGATCTGTCTCTGTAAAGTGCCCTGAGATGACGTGTTGTGAATTGGCGCTATATAAGTAAACTGAACTGAACTGAATTGAATGCACAGAAATCAGACAACCACATCATGAACCATGGAAACTGCTATTATAAATAAAACTATCAATTAAGCTATAAAGAGAAAAAAAATCTGACAGTTAATCAGTTTAATGTTAGCACAGGGTGGTATAAAAAGAACGGATAGATGTAGTTTTCCCAGAATTCACACTCATCACTGCATATTTCCCATTATTGTCCATTCCTGCTGCTGCTGGAAACAGACTATTATGGGTATGCCCGGTCTCTACATACATTTGATATCTGACAGGTTCCAGTTTGCAGACAAACATCTAATGGGAGTGAATTAGGACGTAAGCTTGTCTGTAACTGAGGGGCTGAATGAAGAAAGAAAAGTCAACGTACTGATGTGGAGATAGAAACAGACTGCAGTTCAGAAAGACACTGACTTTAACACACCACAAAAAGTGAACTGAAAATAAATAGACTTATTAAAATACGTGCATTTGTACTTGATTTTAGTAGGTTGGTAAATTTAAAGTTAGTAAAACAGAATAAGATAGGTTGGCCTAAAATAATGAACAGTAATCTCTATCATCTTATTTTGGCAGATTCTTTTACTTTACTGTTAAAATGAAGGGAAAAGACACCAAATGAAATATATTTTTGACTTAGATTAAACCCATTTTCTCTTTGCAGGAACAGACAAACAAACTGATGGATAAACACCTTTACAATGGATCGAAGCGTTGACCCAATTAGGTCCAACTTCCTGCTAGATGCAGTTTGAAGCTTCTTTTGGATTGAATCATGGAAGAGTGGTGCTGAGGTCCAAACCAAACACCAAACCCAGGGGATGAGCTCGGAGCGGAGGGAACGTTTCCATGGAGATGGCAGGAAACCCGTCCAGCAGTGGAAGACCTCTGAGTAAGCGTGTAAACATGGAGTCAGTTCGATAAACAAGAGTCTGAAGTCCAGCAACCGTTAGAGACCGCAGCACCAAGCGGGTCCACAGTCCTCATCCAGAACCTGCTCACTTCCCAGAACCGCCCTGGGGAACAGCGGAGACCCCCAGAATGACATCATCAAAACAAACACACAAAACAAACAGGGTTCCAAATAACAGTAAAATTCATTTTATTAAAACAAAGTAATAAAAACATTGATAAATGATGATGTGGAAGATAGAACTGATAGAAAACAACTTTCAGTAAATAAATATTCAGTAAAAACCTTCAGGAAAAAGTCTAACTGGGCTCCAGAACGTTGGGAAAACCGAATATGAACAAAATAAATGGGTTATGTAGTTAAGATTTGAAATCAGGGGTGAGTCAGAGAGCTTGGGAGGTGAAACTGGGTTCCCTGAGAGTCGATACTGGTCTGTGTGTTCAGCCTTTCCCAGAGTTCATTGACCTCAGACACCAGCAGACCTCAGATCAGCTCAGAGGCGCTTCATATTCGCCCACAAACGCCTCAAAGAACCAAGACCATCAACCGACCTCAAAGTCTGAGCAGAAGGTAAGAAATAATCCAACATATTAGCATACAACCAGGATGTGAGGGGATCAGGGGGAAGCAGGAGCCATGAGGCCCTCACATGTTTAACTTCAAATCTGGAGGGAAAAGCAAAGCTTCTTATTACAACACAGGATATCAGTTAACAGATCTAAACCCTAAATGTTCCTGATTTTGGGATTATTCCAGAAAAGTTCCCATTTCAGTGGAAATTATCTGAAGAAGATATGAAAGGTCACGTTTGACAAGATATTCATGAACCTGGTTTCTTTCTTCTCGTAATGATCGTAACCTTTTCTAGAACAGATTACAGGTTTCCACTCCGGATCCATCTCATGCTAGTAAAAACTAAAGGAAGAGAAAAACATCTGCTTGCATTTATCCACCAGGCTCAGGGAAGCTGCCGCCTTCGGCTGGAAATGATCAGAGTTTTGGAGATGACTCTGAACAAATTTAAACCTTTCATTTTAAGTTCAATATATTTTAGAGCAGAAAGGAGACCCTGAGGCAAAGTGCAGAAAACAACAGCAGCACATTAGAAGCTGGCTTTGTTTTCTTGTTTCCAGGTGTGTGTCTCTGTGTGGACGTCAGTCAGCATGGCGGTGTGCCTCCAGGTTCTGGGTCTGTTCCTGGGTGTGGTGTCCTGGTGTCTGCAGTCCAGCTGTACGTCCTCTCAGACGTGGAAGGTGAGGAGTCAGGCGGAGACGGTCACCACCAGCTCCTGGCAGTTTGAGGGCTTATGGATGAGCTGTGCCGCCACGGCGATGGGGTCCGTTCAGTGCAGCAGGTTCAAGACGGTCCTGGGCCTGCCTGGTAAGAAAACCCTTTGGATAGAAAGGTCTGTAATAATCAAAAGTAATGAGTTTTCATAACCTAAACTCCTCCAGACATACTGGAAATTTCTTTTCCCTCAAAGCTGCAAAATAGATGGTAAGAATTGAAAAATATTCTTGCTCCTGTTTTGTGTTTTTATTTTTATTTTATTGAATTGAGTTCCTCAGTTCCTAGTTTAAAAAGGAGCCCTGCATATTTGAAGCCTTTAACTAATGAATAAAAGTTTTTTTTTTCTTTTCTAATTTCCATCATAACAACGCAGGTCAGATGGAAAGGATCGTATTATTAAACTTGATATAAACCAAACAAAAACAAAACAGTGAAGGTTGCAGCAAAACAAAGAACAGCTTTATTAACACATCATTTGATAATGAAAATATTAGTTGACTTTTTAAACAATGTTTGCCAATAAAAATCTAGAAAGGTTTGGTTTGGATAATGTTAGGAAGCAGAGACAGAGGAATTTTTTGCAAGAAAAAAGCTTCAAATGTATTTAAAGGAATAGTACACCCTAAACATGATTAGCCTTTCATTTTCTACTCACCCCATGCTGAACAAAAACTCTGGAGTACTTTTTTGATATCTCAAATGCATCTGGAGATCTGGGAGGCTTCTTGTTGTCTGCGTTGACATTCAAAATAATGGAGGCCTATGGCGAGACGTAGATGCAGAAAGGTCCACAAAAGTCCACAAAACCTTGTCAATATCATATACTGCTCAAATAGTCCAATGTAATCCAAGTGTCCTGGAGTGGGTAGCATCCAGTAATTTACTCGAAACGAAGTCATCATTTAGAACGCTTTTAGTTTCCTAAACAGTAGTGTATAGTGATTTCCCAAAGCCTCATGCGCTTCACGACTGTTACGGATCTACCTAGATGCATTTGGAGATATATGCGCATATCCAGATATGTATGTTCAGCACGGAGGTGAGTAGAAAATAAAAGGCTAATCAACAATATTCCTCCTTTAATAGTTAATAATTTTAATAAATAAATTATGCTTTATTTAGCATAATAAAAAATATAAAGTTGTTTCATATTTACCAAAACAATATTGATATTTTGATATTTATTAATGGAAATATCGCCACTAAGTATATTGAATATTTGGCACTTTTAGCTTTCCGTACATGTCACTGCTGCAATTGATTATTATAAACTTGATATAAACCAAACAAAAACAAAACAGTGATGGTTGCAGCAAAACAAAGAACAGCTTTATTAACACATCATTTGATAATGAAAATATTAGTTTCCCAAACACAAATCAGAAAAAAGCTAATGCTAACTGTTAACTACTACCAGACGTTTTTTACATATCTATATATATATATATATATATATGTATAAGGAAAAGACAAAAAAACAATAAAAGGTCATGAATAAACGTTTTGTATTTAATAGCTAATAACTTCAATGAATAAATTATGCTTTATTTAGCATAACAAAAAATATAAAGTTGTTTCATATTTACCAAAACAATATTGATATTTTGATATTTATCAATAGAAATATCGCCACTAAGTATATTGAATATTTGGCACTTTTAGCTTTCCGTACATGTCACTGCCGCAATTGATTATTGTAAACTTTTTACCATTGTAAAACTTTGTTAAAACAAAGTTTTTCAAACTGTAGATAAAACAAACTAGAAATGTTCTAAAGCATATTATTTATAAATGAGGGATTTTCAATGTAATCCAGAGGTTCTACAGCCTCATCTCTCCTAAATATTAAACGATTGCTTTAAAAGATTCAATGAACGTTCTGAAAGTTTTATTACAGCTCTTAGACTTCAACAAAGCTCTGAAAACTATTAATTGGCTTTTAAAGCATAATAAATGTGATAACCTCTATTTATAAAGGTTTCTTACATCTAGTATGGAGGCTCTGAAAGAAAACTTTAAAATGGACTCTGGAATGTCCTGTTAATGTTCTATAACTTGCTATTTTAAAGTTCTAGGTTCTAACACTTACCTCCTAGAATTACAATGAAGACTTTAAAAGCATAATTATCATTATTGCTCCATCAATGATGGGGTTTGTGTGGTAGAACAGAAGACAGCCAACCTAAAGCATGTTCTCCTCTGCTGTTGGTCAGATCTCTGCATGCTGTTCTCTCTTCCATAATAAGCCTCATAATAAAGACTCCTGTGTGCGTCTGCAGGTCATCTCCAGGCCTGCAGAGCTCTGATGATCATGTCCCTGATCATCGGTCTGGCCTCCATCATCATCTCTGTGCTCGGACTCAAGTGCACAAAGATCGGCAGGACGTCAGAGAAGGTCAAGGAGCAGATCGCCCTGAGTGGAGGCATCCTGTTCATCCTCTCTGGTACGAGATCCCTAGAGACTGAAGGGCTGGAGAGTGTCAGGATGAATGAGAGGAAACATCTAAAGAAAAGAAGCCTCAGTTCTGTTTTTTGTCCCTCAGGTGTCTTCACCCTGACTGCGGTCTCCTGGTATGCTGCCAGAGTCATCAACGACTTCCACGACCCGTTCCACGGTGGACTGAAGTCAGTGTCCTGCAGGGCCGTCTGTTCCTGTGTGTGTCTGCTGTTTGTAACTGTGTGTGTTTGTGCTGCAGGTTTGAGCTGGGAACTGGTCTATACCTGGGCTGGGCCTCCTCCAGCCTGGCCATACTGGGGGGATCTCTGCTCTGCTGCAGCTGTAAGAGGAGCCCCTCCACCCCCCCTGCAAGGTAAACTCACTGAATGCAATACTTAGCTGTGTCCACATGAGGGCACTGTAACACCCCTGCATGTCTGTAAAAGAATGCTGGAGGTTTTCCCTTTACCCTGAGATGGTGAACCCAGGGCCTCAAAGGAAAGGAAGCCCCTTTCACCTCTATGCCTCTTCTGTCCTCTGATACCCCATCTGCTCTCCTGCAGGCAGTTTTCCTACTACTCCAACACCAGCGGAGGTCAGAGCATCTACAAAGCAGCTCCAGCCTCTGAAAGCAGCAGCTCCAAAGCTTATGTCTGATCCCGGCTGATCCGACTGCAGCACTGAAAACCATCTCCTTCAAATCCAGATGGAGTCTGAAACCTGCAGGCCTCAGGGCCCTGTAGGCATTAAATGTCCCTTCTTCATGTACACATGCTTTTATTATACCATATATACTCAATACAGGATACATTTCTACAGAAGCCTGTTAATGCCATGAACATTTAAATTAGTAAGCAAAGACTGAGGAACAGTTGTAGGAACAACTGCAGCTCCTTTATTTATTGTGAAAAGTAAATTTAGGAACCGATATCTGGGATTTATGGTTTTTCACTTTGAACTTCTGTTTGTCTTTTTTAATTTAGATGTTCTGTAGTTTAGCATTCTGGTCACCAGATGGTAGCAGATAATGATTGATGATCCTACTGGAAAACGTATAAACCATGCAGGGTACAAGGGTTTGTATTTAGACTGGTTTATGAATATATATCAGTGTCATTGTTTGCATTGAATTTCTTTTTCTTTTATTGTTTTTGTGTGGATGAACAAAAAGTCAAATAAAAAAAATACAGTGTTACATGGTTGCTCAATCCAGCGCTCTACAGATCCTACTCCACTGTTTCCATGAAACTTCAATGTAGTTTCTTCTGTTTCTCAGCTCTGTATCCAACATTTGTGACCCTGCCTATGAAAACCCAGCTAAAGTCATTTTTTGGTGAATCTCAACTTAATGTATAAAACCATTCTACACAATGTTAAGAAAAATTCAGATTGATATCTCTGACAGAATATTCTGAATTTTTCAGAATACATTCTTAACATTGTGTAGAATGGTTTTATACATTAAGTTGAGATTCACCAAAAAATGACTTTAGCTGGGTTTTCATAGGCAGGGTCACATTTGCTTAAAATACACAAGATGTTGTGTATTTTAAGCACAAGATGTGTGTGTCTGTATTTGTCTACTTTTGTCCTTTTCAATCGAAATTTTAACATCTTCAACTTCGTCCTTTACAGTCCTTTAGTTCTATCATCTTTAACCATCTTTAACAAGATGTCCTATATTTGCAACATCCTCTTGATTCCCACAAATTAATTTCTTATCTTTCTAATTTATCAGTGAAGATGGTCAGTCTTCCAGGTCATTGTCAGGCTTGAAAAAGGTTCAGTCTCGCCAACTGGATATGCAGTTTTCTAGAAGATGTTTCGCCTCTCATCCAAGAGGCTTCTTCAGTTCAATTCAATTCAGTAGATTCAGGAGATAGAAGCAGAGACACAAAAGCAGCTGCAAAAGGCGGCCCCCGGTCCAGGAAAACACACAGCCAGACAGATGAGCTCCGAGCCAGCCCTCATGTCAGAGAATGAAGAGAGCACATCCAGCCAGTCACAGTGAGAGAAACAGGACTACACTGGAAAACCTGGGCCGATCGCCAACATCTATAAAACAAAGGTGTTGATGGAAGCAGCACAGTGTGATATTTCTCTCCAGGATGGAGTTACAGCCAAACAGGAACAGACGAGGCTTAAGCTACTATGAGAAAAAGCAGAGAGAGCAGAAGGTTAGAGATTGAACTAACAATTCCGTAAAAATTCAAAAAATATAAATAAAACTTGGTTTTCAAGATTTGAAGACGCCGCCACCTCTCCAGGAAGCTTTCTCAATTCAAATGTCTGGATCCTCAGTGAGTTTGAGTCTTATATAGACAAGGCCTTGTATTGCTTGGAAACATGCAAATGGTAACCGATTATTTGAATTGAGAAAGCTTCCTGGAGAGGTGGCGGAAACGTCTTCAAATCTTGAAAACCAAGTCCAGTGGATATTTTTTGAATTTTTACGGAATGACTGACCTGGATGGCTGAGAATCTTCATCAGCTTAACTAACAATTCTTCAGTTACTGTAGGTGTCAGTGTAGGGAGCACTGACACCTACAGTGTCGGTGCTCCCTACACTGGAAAAAATCAAAATCTAGATAAGTCCTTTTTTTTCTTAAAATAAGTGCATTTGTTCTCGAATTGAGAAAGGAAAAAGAGACATTTTGCCAATGGAACAAGACAATTTACATTTAAAATAAGAAAACACAATTGCATTGTCTTATTTCAAGTGCATTTTATCTAATTATCCTATTTTAAGAGTTAAAATACTCATTGAATTGGCAAATTATCTAATTTACCTACTCAAATTAAGGGTAAATACACTTAATTTAAGAATTTCTTACTTATTTCTAGATTGTTTTTCCAGTGTACCACTGGTTAGAACTGAAGAGGCCTCTTTGATGAGAGGTGAAACATCTTCGAGAAAACTTCACGTCCAGTTGCCTAGTCTGAACTTTTTCAAGCTCATCTTTCTAATTCATCCTCTTATTACTAACTGAATATCACAATATCATCTGCAAACAGGCTAATGGATAAGAGCTCCAGTATGGTCTCATCTGCTTGTCCGTCATCTCTGCAGTGAGGGAAACAAAGTGCAGATTCCTGAACCCCTATAAGTTTGGACTCAAACCTCACCACACTGTTCTCTGTATATCAGAGTGACTAAAGCAGCAAGACAAATAAAACATTTCCAAAAAGTTTCAGTGTTTGGTTAAATCACATTTAAGAGCAAAAGGGACTTTACAAGTTTTTATTTTCTTATGCATTCATCACACAGTTTTCAGACATTGCATTCAGTCTAAAATCTTGGGCTTAATGCAAACGAGTCGAGCTGCCAAAGACAACATGCTGGAGAACGCAGTCAGTGTTAAACCGTGTTTTAAAGAGATGACGGAAAGAGGCATTTTCCTTTCTCCTTTCTCAGTCGGTTCCTGCAGACCTGCACTTTGTAGCAGCAGGACGAAGGTCCATGCGGCTGAAGGCTCCAGAAATCTCTCATCAGGTTTTAATGGAGGGAAATCTAATCCAGCCACCACCCCAAAGGACACACCAAGAGGAAAGGAGTGTGTTTTTGTTTCAATCTTTTATCACATGAAAACAGGAACATGCATTAATTCAGAGACTAACAGATACTTTCCGCAGAAGGAGTAGGTCGTTCTGTTCTTCACATTCTTTAATTCATAGCCCACCTTCTGCCTCTGGATCGGCTGTAGCTCCTGGCCAATGAGGAGGAAAATGGGAGGATTCTGCATTGTTATCTGTGTGGATCGGGTTCTTATCAGGACCAGCGGTACTGATCCTGGTATGCGGTAGTATTTTACTCAAGACCACACCAACCGAGACCAAGGAGTACCAAGACCTTCGTTTTGGTTATGTCTTGGTCTCGGGCTCTAAAGTTCTTGGCCTTGCCTCGGTAGTTCTTGGTCTGTTTGGTCTGACTATAACATAACCATGTAGGCCACATAATTAGAAGAATAAAGGAATCCTGTACGATTCAGCAACAGGAATTTGGAATTCAGTGAGGATTCTGAAAAAACTACAGCACCTTGACAAAGTGTCAACATCCCATAGTTTTTTAATGTTTTGTCTTGTTATAACTGCAAATCTGAATAGGTTTCATGAGGTTTCATGAGACGGACCAACGTAAAGTTTTGCCTAATCATGAAATAGAAGGAAACCTATACATGGGTTTCAACTACTCCTACTGATGAACATCTGGGAGGTTTGGTGTGAATTTCTCTTCAACCCCTGTGAGTCTGGCTGCAGGTCTTTGAGTTTTTTTGTACCATAAATCCTTACAGCATGATGCTGCCACCACCATGCTTCTTGGAATGGATGCGTTCACTTTGACTTAGACAACTTTTATGTCGTTTTGTAAAGCTTTTGTGAAATTTCCTTAAAGTGTAGCAGTGATCAAATGTAAACAGTGTGGGAGAAAAAAAAGGGCCGGGGACATTGATACGGAAGTTCAAAGCATTAAATAAACATGGTGCAAATATGCAGTGTTTTGGTTTTGTCAGTTTGATGCAAAGTCTGACGTGATTTAGAGTTTTCTCAACAGTTCAGCTGTCTGATGGCGGTGCTGTGAAGCGTCTTCCCAGAGGGCAGCAGAGAGAGCAATCCATGGTGGGGGTGTGAGGGTCATTGATGATGTTACAGGCTCAAGACACGTAGCGCTGGGATGAAATGCTTTAATGGAGGGAAGAAAAGCCCTGATGATCTTCTCCGCTGCCTCTCACCACTCTCCCCACCTTCTTCCAGTCTGAGGCGCCTGCAGCCCCTCCACACCCACACACAGTGAGACAGCTGGTCAGAACGCGCTCATGCTGCTTCTGAAGAAGGTGGTGAGGATGGGTGGGGGCAGGTGGGCTTCTGAGCCCTTTTTAATCAGTGAGGTGGTGTTTACAGTCCAGGTGAGTGGGGTGTCTGGGGAATTTGGTTCTGCTGACCACCTCTACAGCTGAGCTGTTGATGAGGAGTGGAGCGTGGTAAGATCAGTTCTTCCTGACGCCAACAATGATCTCCTTCGTCTTCCCCATGTTCAGGATCAGGCTGTTATCTTTGCACCACCTGCTGCCCACCTCCTCTCTGCTGTCCAGGTCGTGATGTCGCCACACCAGCCGTGGTGTCGCTTGCAAACTTTCACGATGTGATTTGTAGAACCCTCGGGATGCATTCATGTCATCAAAGTAAAGAGCAGAGGGCTCAGGACGCAGCCCTGAAGGGAGCCTGTGGTTCAGGCTGATGACATCAGAGGTGTTCTCTGTCCAACCCGGACTGACTGAGGTCTCTCTGTGAGGAAGTCTAGCAGCCAATAGCAGAGGGGTGTATTGAAGCCGAGCTGTTCCAGTTTTCCCCATCAGATCCTGTGGGATGATGGTGTTGAAAGCTGAACTGAAGCCCAGAAACAGCATCAGCTTTCAACACCATGATGCTGCCAACACCATGCTTCACAGTACAGAAGTGTTCACTTAGACTTAGACAACAGCAACTTTTTTGTGTAAAGTATTTCACATTTCATTCACAGAGTTTAATCAATGCACCTTCTTCTACAAGCACTAGGCCTGCTACATGACTCAGCGAACTGAAACTTTCTCCTCGTCCCTTTTGCATGAAGAACAGGTTAAGTTCAGCACCTTGTGTGACAGAGCTGTTTAAAGATTGATGTCGGACTGAAAGTGGACTTTTTGACAGTCTGTCCTACTGAAGCTACAGTAGGACAGCGCAGCGTCTATCTGTCCACATTCTGACTTTTAGAAGGTTTCAGAAGAAGTTATTGCTGAGAAATTTTCAAGAGTTAGAGACCCTGTCAATGAGTCAGTTAATTGGTCTTACCAACTGCATGCATGTGTGTATGTGTAGGTGTGTTCTTGTGTGTGTGTGGTGGGGGGGTGGGGGGTGGCAGGGGGTTTCTTGGACAGGAAAGGGAAAAGATGACCATTTCCTGCTGCAGCAACAAAATAAAACAAACAGGAAACAAGGAGCAGAGCTCACAGGGAGCTCAGCCACGAGAGATACCAGGAGATCCAGAAAGGAACACATTTGACGCACAGAGCTGTGGAACCTCACAGAACCCTGCAGAACTAGAAGGAGGCCGTGGAACCACCTGCAGAATCTGGAGGAATTTAGCAGGATCTGGCACACTGGAGCTAAAGAAGAACGAACCAGGCTTTCCATTAACCTGCAGGAACATCTGGGGCAATCTGAGAAGAACATACACCTGAATGGACTCAGAGATGATTCTGATCTGACAGGACGTCCTGGTTGTTTTGCTGTTTCTCTGTGAAAAGGTAAGAAGAGCAGCAGCTTCATTCTGCATCTGTGGTTCTGTGTGAGTCTTGAGCTGACTGTAAGGTAGGGACATACTGGAGAGTAGATTTAACAAACGTTTCAAAGCTGAGTTAAAGCTCTGCTTTCTGAAGGGACTTGAGTTTCTCCAAAAGATCCAAAACTTCAAGATTCTGAAAAAATACACTTCACACATGACTGGGTGGCACTGATCCCAGTTGCAGGTGTTTCATCAGAACCACTGGCTCATGCTTTCTGCAGCTTCGCAGGCTGCAGGTTCCTCTGATGTTCCTGCTCAGATAAACACAACCCCCACAGGACGGGACAGGCAGGAAGTCTTCTCACTAAGAACTCACTGCTGCTGGTAGGGAGTTCATCAGAGAACGTAAACAGACAAGAGCCAAAAACCGGACCAGAACCGACCCTTAAGAAAGATAAACTATCCCCAGTCCTGAGAAAATGAATTTACATCCTAAAACTGTTGGTAAAGTGAGAAAAAAAATGACTTCAAAATAAGATTTTTAGGAATTATGAGGAAAAATCAATCCAAGCCCATCTGTTTGTGTCAGAAAGGATCTGCCTCAATCTGCGTCAGCATCTCAATTAGATTGAATCCAAACTTTGACTAGGCCACTCCAAACCTGTCTCACTGTTTTAACATTTGAGTCTCCCTGAGATGAAGATGTTCTTTGGATAACTGCGCTCCTGTAGAACCGAGGTGAGCTTCATCTTCAGGTCACCTTCAGCATTTCCTGCCAGAGATTCCTTCAATCACAGGAGGTCCTGAAGCAGGAAAAGCAGCCCAGATCATCATACTACCACCGCCATGTTTGACTGGAGGTGTGATGGTGTCTTAAAAAAATGCTTATGTTCTTTGGGGTTAGCAGTGGTTCTGGTCGTAGAACATTCCACTCTCTCTCTGTTATTGTTGAACTATGACCTCTGACCTTAACTGAGGCCTGTAGAGCCTCAATGTTGTTCTCCTTCCAGATGAGTCCTAATGAACTCTTGGAGTAATGTTGGTTAGGCGGCCTCTGCAGTAAGGTTATGTTGTCTGGATGAATGGATCCTGGTTCTGACTGGGAAATCCATTTTGAAGGTCAGCGATGTTCTTGTTTCTCATCTGATCTTGAGCCTCATTATTAGATGATATTTGGTGATAATCTAACCTGCTTCGTGTTGTCAGACAGGTCCAATTTCAGGGATCTTTGGGTTCTGTTAGTCCGGCGGTCATTAGACCTGGTTGTATTCTATGAAGCTCGGTCCATCTTTCAGAAGATGCATTTAACACAGCTGCTTTAAGACATAACATCAAAGGGGTGCAACAAGTTTCTCCATTCAAGGCTGAATTCTTTAGGTGGATTTTAATAAGTGAATAACCATTTAGAAATTAATTCTTGAAGTGACCTCAGTTATTTTTGATAATTGGAATTTGTAAATTAAATGAAAACGAATCTGTCTTAATTGAAGGTGACTCTGGACGAGAGCAACTACAGAGGCTGGAGAAGGTTTAAGAGGTTTTATTGAGAAACAAGGCAGTGGACATGAACTGGAAGCAGTTTGGTCAGGTCAGGTTCTTCTGGGCTTCTGCAGAGAAGAAGAGGCTGGTGAATGAAAGGAAACTGTGCTGGAGGATTTTGGTGGGGCTGACACTCACAGTAGAGAGGCTGTGGTCCGGTCTTGGGGGGAAGTGTCCCCGGTGGTCCGTGTGCTGACCAGTACTCTCTCCCTGGTTGGAGGTTCGAGGGTGGACAGGCAGGTGATCGCAGGTAGGAGGGCTGAACGGTGGTTAACCCAGAGATCCTTCTCGGGTTCCTGGTTGTTTCTCAGGCGGAGGGTCCAAGGTCTAAGGTTCACGGTTGGGTCCAGGGGTCAGAAACAAGGGTTCTGCAGAAAAAGGATCAAAACTGGATTTAGACTAGGGTTTAACTTTTACTAGGACTAGGCTTGGGTTTGGTCTGTTACCAACGCTGTGGCGTTAACGAACTGACGCCCTCCTCCTGGTTCCAGCTCCTTAAGAAGGGTGGTGATCACCTCAGATGAAGTGCACCTGCCCGTCCATCCCTGCAGGGGAGAGAGAGAGAAAACTGGCTCTGCACCCGGGTAGAACCCGGAGTGTGACAGAATCACATTATAAGATAAACTAATGAAACGTTTAAAACAGATGATTTTTTCTACGGAATCACTCATATCCATCCATATCCAAAACCATTAATGTAAAAAGCCATACATATCCATCCAGCCATTCATCCATCCATCATCCATCCATCATCCATCCATCATCTGGTGTTGGTTCCCGCTCAGGCGGCTCCCAGATTGAGGCTACCAGAAGATAAATGTTGATAAAGAGTTTTGGGAAGCGCGTTAGGAATTGATCAACAGGCATCGTCCACATTGGTAGATCAAAACCTGCAGAACCCCTGAGTTCTGACTCCCGCTTTTGGGAAAATGCGGGCGAGCGACTCCGGTAAGTCGTGTTTTGCGCCGCCGCTGCAGCCCATATGCGTTTCCTCACCAGTTTGGGGCTATTCACATGACTTTATATACGGAAGGAGACAGACAGATAGGTAGATAAAACTCCAGGTCCAGTCTTAATTTCTAAGGTTTTTCCTTCTAGTTAGAGGAGTCCAAATTTCAATCCCTGAAATGAGTTTTTTTTAACGAAACTGATCTTTAAACAAGGCCATTTTCGATTCTTTCTCTGAAAGGCAGTCTTATGAAACAAGGCTGAACCAATGACAGGAGCAGAATAACAGCAGCTCTCAGCCTTTTGACTGTAAGAACTTCTCCTTTTGTGACCAACTGACCCGAATAAAACCACAAAAACACTCTTCTAATAAAGTTTAGGTGCTGAATCAGCAGCACAACTTTCCTCTTTCAGAAGCAGTTTGATTTCAGAGGTAAAACGCCTCCAGCTGAATCATCAGGGACTCAAATCACCAAAAAAACCAAAGATAGTTTAAACACATTATGATTAGGTTTGAAGCTGTGCTGATTGAGATCGTTTGTCTAACGTTAAGAAGCTAAAACAAGAAACAACCAATAACTGATCATCAAAATGTGCTTGGCTACATTTGTATCTTTTTGAAATCCATAAAATAAACTTTAATCAGAACAATTGTTTCTGTGATTTTATCTTCTGATGCTTTTTAGCACCAAATCAATTCGCTGGAATCATTGGAAGCAGATTTATACATGGATTGATTTTCCACTAAGTTCATAAAACCAAACTGTAAGGATAAGAAACTAATGACTGAAGATATCATTTTATTCACAAAGAGAAATGTCTCTACTTAGGGTTTCATTAAGGTTATGTTTCAGAAACGATGCTGTTCTTATTTTGCCTTTATAGTAAAACAAATGCAGCAGTCACTTTATATGCAGATGATGCACTTATTTATTTACTTTCATTGTTATAGGTTCTGCTCTGCTCAAATAGAGCATTTCTCTCCTCCTGGTAACAGAACCTGATCATTCCCTGTTTGTTTCTATAAAGCAGAGGTACCCTATGTTGTAAAGTTAACAGTGCAACCGTTTTCCCTGCTATGTGGAAAAATCATTTCACTCTAAAAATGGATTTTATTGATATTCTCTCACATGGTTCGTATTAAATAAAAAGTAAACTTTGTGACATTTCATTAATTTATGTTCTGAAGTATTGCTTTTCTTGGTGTGCTCACATAATCAAAAGAAAATGTGGAAGTCAATAATATGCAGATGATGCACCCATTTACATACTTTTATTATTATAGGTTTTGTTTCTCTCAAAGAGAACACCTATCTCCTGCTGCTGTAAGGGAATTAAACCAATAAAACTAGGAAACATGGAGCAAAGAAAAGAGCACAATAGAAACAAGAGCAGAACTGGATGATTACCTGCCTGTGCCTTTAAAGCAGCGGGATCCAGTGGTGTAAAACCAACCGTTTTCCTTGCTTATTGAAGCAGTTTCTCCACTTTGAATACTGATCACTATCAGCAATTCCTCAGGTGTTTTTTAATAAAGAAAGGAGACATTGAGATAAGTATGTTTTAATATAACAGTTTTGCAAGTCTAGATAGTAGATTGCAAGTGAAGTAAAAGTGAGTGTGGAGAAAAGATGCTACACAGAGTTGACGGATGTAAGGAAGGAAACAGATGAGAAGGTTGGCTGAGAGAATGGGACAAAGTTTGCAGCTTGGAAGTGGCAGATAAAGATTTTTTTTTTTGCAGGCGTTTGAAGGTGCAGTTGAGGTGTGGCTTTGCTGACAAACCAAAGGTAACACATTACTGCACCTCAAGGGCGTAACTTTGTGATGATAGTTGGTGGGGGCGCTCTAAGGGTGGGGGCTGATTGGTCTACAGTTACTCGACCCGAATGCTTTCATTAGGTTTCTGTATTTTCCAAAAATGAGCTCAAACATATATTTATGAATGCTTACCTATTGCTGAGAACACAAGAGAAACATAATACACTGATATTTATAGATAAAACGATGCCTTTTGGTGCATTTTATATATATATATATATATATGGCCCCCAAAAATTCATGTATAAAAAAATAATGAATAACAGCCGATTTCGATGCCAACATCGATATATCATGCATTCCTAGAAGTACAATTTCCATTCCATCCATCCCTAGAAAAAATATGGATATGCTGCATTTTAAATATAGCATAGCATATTTTCTTCTTGTAAACTTTCTGGTAAACTTGGAGATATATTTTTATTGCATGTTGACATGTCTCAGTAAATCTGTTTCCCCTTTTAAATCTGCAGCTCTCCCTACTTCTCTCTGTGCTCTGTTTAACCCTCTGGTGCATAGTGGTCACTGTAGTGGACAGCTACTACAAAGTAAATATCTCTTTAATTCTATGGTTTCTATAGTGAAACCTTACCGCCCAGCAAACACATAGGCTCCCCATTGTAAGACCCTTCCTAAGTACACTTCAGGAGACATTCAAGGCAGCAGCAGATCCTGAGAAATTTCAGTCACTTCAGTAAGCTATGAGTGTCATTGGTTTCCTTACTCGGTTCTTAACATTGTGCCTTTATAATGTAAAAAATTAAACAAAATATGTTGAAATATTTTTCAAAGCATAAAATGAATCAATGGTCTGCATTTTTTACAACAGAATACTAGATCATTATTTTTTTTAAATAAATTCATAATATTTTATATTGAGTTCTCATGTGCGCATAGTCCACTCCAGTGGACATATCTGTAACTTCATGAAACAACAATATTTTTGGAAAAAAAAAGTTAAACATTTTTTTTCATGTCCTAAGAATAAGAAAAAACCTTGAGAAAAAAATCTTGATCAAGGCTTTCATAATTCATGCATCAGAGGGTTCAATAGATTTATGAACCTATACTAATATAATGATGCCGTAATTATTTTTTCAAGATATGTAGAAGCTCTGCAGTCTGATTCTGTAACTGGGGAGTCATGGTCCTCTGAGAAGCCCAGCTTTTTTTTAACTAGTAAAGAATAAAATGTTTTCTCGAAGCATCTTGCATTATAATACTAACTTGTATAAACTTACAATCTGCTGCCATTTTTAGCTGAAAAAGCTCCGTATGCCTAATTAACTGATTTTTCTGTGGCATGATCTCAAATTTTTTAACCAACCCGTCTCCTAACTTTTACTTAAACATCAAAGTAGCTGCTGGTTAATGCTGCTGTGTCTCTCCTCCACCCACATAGCAACTCTGTACGTCAGTGAAATGCGACCACATATCATCTGTCTCAACGCGACAGATCCAATGATGTTACAAAGACTCAAAACGCTCTGAACACAGTTAGTTGCACCCAACCTGTTACCTTTGTCTAAAGTAAATGAGTGTAAAGGGGGGAAAAAGCAATCGGTGGGGATTGTCCCCACCAGGCCAAAGTTGGTGGGTCCATGTCCACACCAGTCCTTCAGAAAGTTACGCCTGTGCTGCACCTTCTTTATTAGACTTTATTATACTCACTGTTATCACCATTGTAAATACTATAACTCTCCTGATAAATGTTGTCTGAGAAAAAGAAAAAAGCTTTAAAAGTTGCTGTGATGGGGATCGGTCTGGTGGCAGCTTCATTAATCAGAAAAGGATTTTTCACTGAACCCAAAGCAGCATCATTAGCTGCAGCATCCTCTTCTGCTCCTGTCCACATTGATGTTTGTCGCAGTTATGCAACATCCCTCATGGAGCTGCTTCAGGGTCTGATCTTGCAACCCTCAGATTGTACACAGATGAATATCTCTGTGGGACATAACTTAAATGCCCCGGCATGTCCTGCTGATGGAGGAACACGATAACAGCTCCCATGCTTTACTCCTTTGTCAGTAGCAAAATTAGTGATGTTTTACTTCTGCCTTTAAATGTTCAAATCTGAAGGACTTCCTGGAAAACACAGTTGATGAAAATAAAACATGCAGTTCTGATGGAGCAGAGCGGGTCCCAGGAGGACACTCCATCATAACTTAACTTCTTGCTTCAACAGTACATCAAATGTTGCACAACATCAGACACATTCTCAGTCGTTTCACACAATTAAACATGATTTCATAAATCTAAGCAAGCACAGCTTGATGGGAACCAGAAAGGGAACTAGGTCCATGAAGCTTCTGAAATGAACAGAGAACACAGCTCAGTGTGTTTGAGCTGGTGGAACAATGTGGAAAGTGGATTTTCAGAGCTTTTGTGCGATGCATGTGTTTCTAGCAGTCTGATGGATGACTCCAATTAACAGGAATGTCACACACAGACCCTGCATGCTTATGCAGCTTTTTTAACCGTTCACATCCAGTGGAGCTGACAGATGGTCCCAAATCATTCATCAATTACCCATCAGGTGGAACCACAGAACGTCCTGGAACGGCATTACAAACCAGTATGTTCTAGTACAGAGGTCTGCTACCTTTCAAATACAAACATGTTACATTTGTCATTTGTTCTATTAAAATATTCCCCAAAATCCAACTTAAACTTCTGAAAAGTTTTTTTTTTATATACATTTCATCTCAAGGAATATTACAGAGATAATTCAATCAGATTATCCAGTCAAATTGATTCAAAGTTTTCTATATGAGGAAAACCAGTCGACTCAAATGCAATCCCTCACTCTAAGAAAGCTTGTAGTGACAGTGGAGAAGAAAACTTCCTTTAACAGGAAGAAACCTCCAGCAGAACCAGGTTCCTGACTAAGCCATTCTAAGGCCGACTGGAGTTCAAGGAGACAGAAGCAGAGATACAAAGGAACTTGTCAACCAGCTCCACAAGCGGTCCCATCCAGGAAAACACACAGCCATTTATAAGATAAGAAATGTATTTATTGTCCCACACTTGGATATTCTGGCGTGACATTTCTGAAAACAATTTGCAGACACAAGACCTAATAATATGAAAAGAACAAACATTTAAAACATGTTTGTTCACTAGAAGAATAAAGAAACACAAAAGAAATAGAGAGAGAAAGTTTCTACCTGAATTGCTGTTTATTTGAATTTGAAATGTTGCTCAGGGAAAACAGGCTCCTTCAAAACAACATTACCTTATAAAAACAGAAAAAAGCAACAAAAAAAAACAAAAACAAAAACAAAAAAAAGAAACAAAAAAAACAGACAAAACAAACAATTGTTTGTGGATCTTTCCTCAGCTAAATGGACAGGAGCGCTGACTGATCCGATGCCTTCAGGGACTCTAGGAAAACTGACTATCAGCTGCTGTATTTATTTTTCAAAACTGATGCAAACGTCATCTCCGACTGTCCCTGAACGCCTCAGTGCCCCGGAGCGCTCCCTCCCCCCCGCACTTTGCGCACTCAGCTGCGGGACGTTAGTGCGCTCAAAGCTCCTGGTCACATCAGACTCTCTCCCCCGCTGTTGACGCTCCAGGTCCGGATTCTGAGTCCAGGTTGAGCCGCTGATCCGCCAACATGTCTGCAAACAGTAAGTCTAGAAACTGACTGAAGCTCTGAGAAAAAAACTCCAGAAGCAGAAATCTTAAAAGGTTTCCATGCCCAGAAATAATTTTGATCAGATGTTTTTGTATCTATTTATAGATTTTGATTATTATGAAGTGAGTGAAAGTGACTCCAGATTTAAACTAAACTGATCATTAGAGGCAGTGACATTTCATTCAGGGTTATCAGCCTAATATCTGCTGCTTTTGCCAATTTTAATTTCAAACAAAACATCAGTAGAGAAAAATGAGTCGTTTATGTTTTGATCCTTTAATTTCTTTATTATTTAGTCTGAATCCTCCAGAACTGCCAGTGCAGTTAGCTTCTTTGTGGATGACTTTGGTTTCTCATTGAGGTGTTTGAGGCCGCATGGTGTCACTGATTAACCCAGACAGATGGTGTCAGATAAGAGGTGGAACCGCCTCAGATCAGATCCATTTTCCTGCTGTGACATTTATACACAATAACTGAATGTGGTCCTGATGGATTTTTTTTATTCTCCTGCAGCTTAAAGCTTTTCCATCTGATCCGTCTCTTGTACTGTCAGGTGTCACTGACAGACTACAGGAACTTTATTAATTCTACTATTTTAAAATCACAACTATGGGACCAAAACTTCATGTTCTAATTTGCAACAAAATATTTAAAGAACCAGTGTGTGCCACATACTGCCATCTAGTGGTCTAGTTTGAGATCGCAGGAAGCCCTACAGCAACCTAGTGAAATTATTTAATTGGAAATGCAAGTAAAAACATTGTGTCTTGGAAAAAAACAAAACAAAAAGAAAAAAGTTCGTATCTTCATGTTTTTCTAAGAGGTTGATTCATTTAGTGTTGAAGTGTTCTGGAATTTTCTCTGTATTCTCTAAGAGTCGCTGAACAGTGACTTTGCAACAGAAAGCAGCGGAATCTATTTAAATGGACAACAGAGAAACAAAGTGTCTTTAAGGAACATCCAAAGAGTTAATTCAAGTCTCAGCTGAACTCAGCTGACTGTCAGCGTTGTTTATTGTAAGGCAGAAGAATCTGCTTCTTATTTGACAAATTTGCTTTAAAGGAACTTAAAGTAAAAGAGCTTTTCACAGGATTTCCTCTATCATGTGCTTAAAATAAACCATACTTGATGCATTCATACACTAATAATTGAAATATGCATGGAGATTCAAACGTTAGATCAGTTCTTACCTGCAGTTTTTCCTCCTAATATTTTAAAGGAATAGAAACTGATCTTCTAATGTAGTAACAGTGTGATTTATCCTTTTTTGATCAGTGCAGATGTACCTTGATTACCTCAGTGCCTTTTTTTTTTGGACTTTTATTTTTCTAATCACTTAAAGGTTGCCTGCATCCATAAATCAGTTTTTTTTTGTCAGGTCTTCTTACTCGTTGGATGTGATTCCAGAAACATGCTAACGGCTGATTGCTTGAATTTAAACAGGGTGATATTTTATAAGAGGTTTCATTTATTATTTGCACAGTAAAAAGTTAAAAAAGAGAGAACTGTAGAAGAAGAAGAAGGGAGATGACAGCTTTAGCTTTCCAGCTGTAATGCTGCTGGTTGAAGAGTTTAAATAAGCAGCGTTGGCTCATTTTTAACTTGAACGCTGATCCAGTTAGAGAGCAGCTTGTGCATAAGATTGAACTTGGAGCTGCAGCAAAGCAAAGCAAAAACTTCAGCTGAACATTTCACAGTAAAATGCACATGGTGCATTCACTGACTCGTCCTGAGTCAGTGTAAGAAAGCTTATCCTGGTGAAGCACCTTTAGGACGACTGTTATGACCAGTTTGGTTCAGTCTGTGTGCTCCGATTCCTGCTGCATGTTTTACTGAAGCTGGAATGAGTCTGAGAATATAAAACTATCTTACTTTCGCCTCACCTCTTGGACTGTTTTGCAAAGTTAAAGATCTGGTTTGGATTTGAAGAAAATATGTGTGCTGGCATCAAAGAGCAGCCTGAAGATCAGACCTGCAGACATGCTGCACCTGTGTTGGAAAGCCTGAAATAATTCAGCAGATTTTGCATCAGTTTCTGGGTTTCAGAGCGATGCAGGAGTTTATCTGCTGCATGATGGGCTGACTGCTTCGGTGCTGCGTTCACTGACCCCGTCTGGTCTCTGAGTCCGGATGTGTTTCACTGAAACAGCAAACAAACAGAAGAATAGAGGCTGATTAAAGTCTATTTTTCCTTTCTTCATCTGTCACAGCTTTCTTTTTCAACCTTCAGCGCTGCGCTTCCTGCCTCCTTCCTCCTCCTCCTCCTCCCCTTCATTGAAGCTGCTCTGCAGGCTGCTGGATGGAATCAGGAGAGGAATATGAATGGCATGAATGAAGTGAGGATGAAAATGGGAAAATCCCCCTCTCCCCTGCTGACTTTCTCATTTTTCGCTTCCTCTCAGTGACAGAAACACACAGAACTGCCGGCTTCTGTCTGAACTCTGATGGCTCTCTGCAGGCTCTGCACTCAGTACTTACATCACGCCGACGTTAGCGTCCGATTGGCTGCCTCCTCTACCCAGCTGTGTTGGAAGTTGTATGCATTCCGTCTTTAGGAAAAGTTGGAGCAGATTTGTTGGATTGAGTGTTTCGTTAAGTTTTTCATGTTTAGAAGTGACAGATGAGACAGTGTTGCCGTGGTTACAGTTTCCTCCATCGTCTTCGACACAAGAAAGTGTTTATTTCTCCCCCTGAGTTCTCCCCCTGAATTTAGACAGGGTTTTATCGCACATGCCAGGCTCTCACTCAAAGTCCTCTGCAGGAATATGAGATGACATTTTTTTTCTCCTCCCTCCCTTGGTGCAGGACTTGTTCATGCTTGGGCTGCAGTTCAACATTTGACAGCAGCACTTTGCTATATGTCTCTGCCTGTAATAAAAGTTTAAAATCTGTGATTTCTCGACATCTGCAGGTGCTAAGGACTTTAAAATCAGTCGACTGGGTCAGGTGCTCCGAGACATTCCAAGATTTAGCTGTTTCTGTTCAGATGTAAACAAATAATCCTGTTATGATTAGTTGTCGATTAATGCAAAATTTGCAGGATCTGATTAATTATAAATGCCAACTTTGAAGAAATTTCCTTCAGTGATGTAATGTTACCGCTTTCCTCTATTGGTCACCACTCTTCATTCTTAAGTGGAGCTTTACTGGTATTTGCAAGAGAAGTAATCACTAAAATCATGCTAGAGCAGAGTCAGGACCGTGATTGTTTACACTGTTTATTGGTCACAAGGATTCAGAATAAACTTTATGTGATTCTTAGTGTAAAATAAAAACTTGATAAACTCTCTATGTTATTGCCTATATAGCTCCCATTTAGCCACGCTTCATGGAGGAGCAGCGTTACTTCTCTGCTCCTTGGAAGGTTGAGATGTGATGATGGAAAAGAAGAGGGCATTCATTTTTGCAGAAAGCAGATAGAATTTATATCACAGTGAGCGTCCACTTCATGAAAACAAAGAAAGGTAATAGTCTGACAGCATGTCAGCGCGACATAACCTGTTATTTACTGATAGTTTTATATCCATGAATGTTGAAATTTTAAATTTTGAATAGAACATAGTCAAAATTATATATATATATATATATATATATAAGGCTTTCACGTAACCATTAAGTATGTCGCGCTGACATGCTGTCAGACTATTACCTTTCTTTGTTTTCA
>JAGKQL010000024.1:2123697-2303865 GCA_018398635.1 Cyprinodon brontotheroides
ACTACAATGTTTTTGGGATGCAAAAATATCACTCTTTTGAACACATAATGTTTTGGGAAGAGAAACGTTTTATTTCGCTGGGTCTAGCAAACCTGCCGGACTACTTTCGGCTTGACCAAAGCTGGACGAGAACTCTGCTCACAGGATGCTGCCAAGGGTAAGTCAGTGTGATTGCATGACACTGGTGATGGGGATGCCATACAGATTCATGTCAAAAATCCCGAACTATCCCTTTAATGTTGATTTCACTGAACCAATGTTTAACTAAAGAAAACAGTACTGTCTGAAAGGGATTAGTAGTCAAAGTGTTCAATAAAGGCAGTTAATTTTATCTACTTGGTTCCACCCTCATGGGACTGGAAAGTTAATTGCAGTAATCGTAATTTAGAAAAACGCAATTCTCAAATCAGTTTGAATCACAGTGCATTTAAAAAAAATGGAAGACAATTTCTCCTCCCAACCTTTTACATGGCAGTGATACACTTAAAACGGGTTTGCTGCCACGCAGAATGGAAGAACATTGCAGCTAACATGCAAATCCAAGCATGATGGTAGAAGTAAAAACTTTTTCGTGCAAATATTACGGTAAAGTCCTACAACAACGGACTCTGGACAAGCAAGGTTTCACACTAAGGACAAATCTGAAACCCTGAAGTGAATGCCTGTGTTTGGTGCATGGGAAAATCTCAATAAAACTGCAATATTGGTTAAAAATGACTGCAATTTAGATTTTTGCTAAATCTTTCTTAGACTTAGACAGACTTTCTTTTTGTACACATAGAGTGTATACAAAAAGAAATTTCATTAAGTACAGCTCTTAAAAAAATTTCATTTTTTAAAGTGCAGCAGTGATAAATGTAAACATACCAGTGTATATTAGTTACAGTTTCCAACATTTAGGGCTTTTTTTATTTTATTTATTACAGAAGTATACATGTTCACACAGAAACAGATCAACCTGTGAGTGGTAGATCATCTACAGGAGCATGAAAAGCAAAAGAGCACAGAGAAAGAGCATTGACTCATGGTTGTGACATTGAGGCCTCATAGTATTAAATTTATATAAAATGTTTAAATTGCGCATAGAGTGAAGTTTATGAATAAACTGCTTATATCAGTATTTATTAAGCGTATGCATTTTTGACAGAAATCTGACTTGATATTGTAGTTCAGTGGATGATCTTCACTGAGGTCCTGCATGCCTCCTTTCTGTGTTTGGGCCCAAACCAATAAAAACATCTGGATGTCGCTTCCTAGTCTAAATGTTCTAGTTAACTGTTTTTTTTTTGTTCGTTTGTTTTTCTTTTCTTTTCTTTTTTTTTGCTGTGGGTTTTACAGAAGTTTATACTTGTTTTAAGGTAAACCATGATGCTAGAATCCTCTGGACTGTCTCAAAGGGAACTAACTGGTCCAGTAGGAGTTTTGGTCAGTTGTTCAAACATCTGGAGACTCAGCTTCACAGACTAGGTGTCAACGAAGGTCAAAGCCTTCGGCTGCCTCTAGATAATCTGTAGATGTTTCCCTCGTCATCTTGGACTTGAAGAGCATTTATCAATGTAGATATTTCTGTGGAAAGGTTGAAACTGGGGTTTTGTTTCAGGCTGACAGCTGGATGTTATCTGACTGAGGAGCTAAATGGACATGATGTCTTTAATCCTCCTGCAGCCGATTGTTGCTATAGTTCCAGTTTCTGCACAGCTGCCTTCATCTCTACATGTTTCGATTCACTCCGAAACCAAAAACCCAAACCTTAATCAGGCTTTGGTGCCACAAGAAGATAAATTGGGACAACGCTGCACAGGAGCTCAGAACATGTACAGTAAATATGTCGTTAGAGTCAACATCCGCTTAAAACCTGCAGATCTCCTTTATCCTGAGATTCCAGATTGGAGGGGCTGATGTTTACACCAACAACATCAGTGACATTATCTGACCTGCAGAAAATAAACCGGTTAGACGACAGCGTCACGCTTACCTTCAATGCAGGAATCAATGCACTTCATCTGTAGTTTTAATCACTTTAGCGTCAAAAATGTCTCATTTACAACCGACTGTTTTAGTTTGTTTGTTTGATGTTTTTTTGTACAATTTTCTGAGATTTTATTGGTCAGCATTAGGGAACTAATTCTGATAAAAAGCCCCTCAGTGTGACTACAGAGAAACCATAAAAGGTGAAAACTGTTGAGCTTCAGAGGTCAGCGTGACGTCACTCAGGCTGATGTGAGGTCAGGGAGTGTTTGGTAATCAGCTCTGACATTAAAACTGATCTCTTTTGGACGCCGGTGTGAACCGACGACTGAAGACTTGAAAATTAACAAAGTATCAAAAACGTATATCAAAGTTTTCATAGTAACTTTGCTTCTTTCTCAGATTTGGTTATCTCAGTTTATTTTTTTTCACATTTATTTTTCACATTTTAGTTTTAAAAATATATATTTTCTGCAGATTTATTGTGAAATGTGATTTTTTTTTTCAAATTTTTTAAATAAAAAATAAATCTGTAAAACACAAGGGGAAAAATTTAATTTATAAAAATTAAAATAAAACATAAATGTAATAAATTTATTTAAATTTCATCACTGGTTTACATTTTTTTAATATAAAATGTTTTCTTTTCATGCATTCCATAAA
Organism: Cyprinodon brontotheroides; assembly: GCA_018398635.1. Taxonomy (NCBI): domain Eukaryota; kingdom Metazoa; phylum Chordata; class Actinopteri; order Cyprinodontiformes; family Cyprinodontidae; genus Cyprinodon; species Cyprinodon brontotheroides. The sequence goes on from JAGKQL010000024.1 coordinate 2,126,329, forward strand.
AAAAAAAAAATATATCCACTGGACTTGGTTTCCAAGATTTGAAGACGCGCTTTCGCTTCCCCTCCAGGAAGCTTTCTCAATTCAATGCTTTCTCAATTCTGAAACCTATCTACTTTTCATGCACTAATAATAGAACCATTAATTAAATCCATATAAATCCTGCTGAACATGCTGCAATGCTTCAACAAAATTAACAACACTTTCTTTAGTGTTTGCAGACTTTTTGTATTATGTGGAGAAGAAATCAGGTTTAAACTTTAGGACTTTTTGCATTAGAAACTTACATACATGGTATAAAATACTTAATCTTTTTGTTTCCTATATTATAATTAATTGTCATAACCCTTCCTTATCATTTAACTCTTCCCTGTTTGGATTTGCCGAATGCCAGAACAATACATTTAACTAAAGAAAAATGTTTTCCAGTGAATTATGTCCGAACTTTCTTTAAATTCAGTGTTGTTTACATTTCCTCAGCACTTTGTAGAACTGCCTTCAGGGCTCCAATGGATCTTCCAATAGTTTGCTGAAATTCTGTCCCACACTTCTTGCAGAACATCTAGATCTGTGTCAGATTGCTAGTCGTCCCTCATGACAGGACAAACATCTCCGTGTCTCGGTTCAAACGAACCCGTTCACCTCTACTTATCCCACTGTACAGAGGGTCAGCAGCAGAGCTAGGAAATGAAAAACAAGTCATTATGCCTCTAAGCTCAGGAACACCTTGGAATCTCCTCACACAAGATATAGAAGGAAGCAGTGGAGGAAAGGTCTGAGGACCTCTGATAAAGGTGTTTATACTGCAACATGATCTTTAATAGTAGATGTACCTTCCTTTAAAGCCGAATCTATCTATAATTTAAGCTTTGTGGTAATTCAATCCAATTCAGTTTATTTATATAGCGCAGATTCACAGAACATGTCATCTCAAGGCACTTTATAGTTCACCAGATCACACATACAGTCAAACTGATTCAAAGTTTTCTATCTAAGGAAAACCAGTTGATTGCATGGACTCATTGACTCGAATTCAATCCCTCACACTAAGCATGCTTGTAGCGACAGTGGAGAGGAAAAACTCCCTTTTAACGGGGAAGAAACCTCCAGCAGAACCAGGCTCAGTGTGGCGTGGCCATCTGCTGAAGGCCGACTGGGGTTCAAAAGACAGAAGCAGACACAAAAGGGAAGATACAAAGGCGTCCCCGTTCAAGAAGCTTACACAGCCAGGCAGGACGAGCTCTGCAGGCCAGCTCCGAGGCCATTTCCAGGGAAGATGAAGAGAGCACATCCACCCAGTCACAGTCAGAGAAGCAGGACTACACACTGAAAAACAGGCAGATCTCTCAACATCTAGAAACAAAGGTGTTGATGGCAGCAGCACGGCTGATATTTCTCTCCAGGATGGAGTCACAGTCAAACAGGAACAGAGCTACTTTGAGAAAAAGCAGAGAGAGCAGAGCGTTAGAGATTGAACTAACAGATTCTGCAGATTGGGAGAATAGAGATAAAATGAGGCAGAGAATGAGTAAGAGGTGTAAAAATGCTGGTGGTTTTGTTGTGGTTTGTTTTGTTTGTTTGAGTTGCTGAGATAATTTCAGAAGCAGTAATCACCTCCTAAGGTGTTTAAACTCCTCAATCTGCAGGTCTCTGTCGGATTCTCCTGTTTTTGTCTGGATTCCCGCTACTTCCGCTTTCCACTTGGATGATTTTTTTAGGACTTTATTTAGTTACTGAACCGCTGGTTTCTTGCTTCCACCCATCAGTGTTATATACCAATCAGTGTCATTTCTCTGGCTCTATATACCGACAGGTTTATTACACGTTATATTTGGTGGAGGGTTTTGTTTCTATTTATGTTTAGGTGAATTTAGTTAGTTTGGAAATTGGTGTTCATTTTGGTTGGTGTATACTAATATTTTTGTTTGTATTTAGTTGATTCATTTATTATTGTTTGTCAAATGGTCTGTGAAATAAATTCCCATTCATTCATTCATTCATTCATACATTCATTCATCCTAATCACCCTATAACCTCACATGCTTCAAACTTGATGTGCAGCCATGTTTCTAACATGACCCATGCAGAAGTGAGAAACTTCTATCCAGCCCAGCACCTCCATCCACATGTTTCCCTCAGCAGGCAGATATTAACCAGTCAGGACACGGAGGACCGTCTCCTGGCTTGTTGCGTAAGTCTGGCTGGAGGCTGATGAGGGATGAGGGTGGTTCTGCTCCAGCAGCTCAGAGCTTTTAGAACCACATTACTCAATACCAAAACTTTGACCCACGCTGCATCTGTCTCTCATTAATGAAAAGCTCTGACTCAGCAGCGTTTATGAAGAAAAGCATCTGTTCCCTGAGATGGATTATTATATCATCCCTGCAGAGAGAAATGAACTCCAGAGGGGAATTAAGATTCTGGGAGTGTTTTCTTTATTTTTCACAGTGAGCTGAAAGTCTCACTGAAGCAGCACCAGGAGGATTCTGTGGACCTTCTAAAATATTACGTTGATGAATGAGAAGTCATGATTGACCTCCTGCAAGAGGAGCTCATGTTCCTGGATCAGCTGACCGACTCCAGCCTGCAGCTCTGTGGGAAACCATGGCTAGAAAAGACTCAAACTGTTCTTCACATCGAACTGACCACTTATCATTCCAAGCAGATTCCCAGAAAATGTCTCCATCTGCTCCAAGTAAACTAGACATGGGTCATTTGTGTTTCTCTTTGTGTTCAACTGAAGTAAAGTGGAAACATATTATAGCAGTTATTAAAGACAAATGACCAGAATTTTAAATGTTTGCCTAAATATATTCCACATTTTAGGTCCTCGTCGTCATTATATCCTTCCGTGCATTAATGACAAAATGTTCCCGACCATTTGATTCAGAGCAACTTCTCCAACTTTATTTCTTCCCAGTCCTGAGATCCATCTTGGCCTTAAAGATAACAAGTTCTTTTCATCCTTTTTTTTTTACCGCTAAAACGTTTTCGTGTGTCTTGATATTTGGCGTTGTCTGGGGGACAAACAACAGCAAAGGATCTTTCCTCAGACAGCATCCCCATCTGCAGTCCAGATGGCCGCTCACTACTGAGCCTTGTTCTGCTGGAGGTTTCTTCCTGTTAAAAGGGGAGTTTTCCTCTCCACTGTGGCTACAAAGCATGTTTAGTGTGATGGATTGCCTGCTGAGTCAATGAGTCTAAACAATCAACTGGTTTTCCTTAGATAGAAAACTTTGAATCAATTTGACTGTATAATCTGAATTGTAAAGTGCCTTGAAATGACCTGTGTTGTGAATTGGCTCTATAGAAATAAACTGAAATTAAACTGAATTGACATTGCAGAGATTTTAAAAAGCATCAGATACACAATCCAACGCAGTACAAGGTTAGAGCCTGGAAGCAGAAAACGTGACTGCTAAACAAGACCTAATGTTTACCTTTATAAGTCAGGAAAGGTCTATCTCAGACTATTTCATCCCATTCTACCAGGCTCCTAGGAATCATAATCGGGCGTAACGGGCATGTGACCGGTGGGCACGTCTAATTTCAGCGTGTGAGGGCGGTTCCTCCCGCCATCATACCAGCTCCAACACTTACCCTCTGGCCGAAGCCCCTACCTGTTACAGTAAAATAACTCAAGGAAGCAAGAAAGTAATACAATGATGCATACGAGTATATATTAGGGATGCCGCGATAGGCGGGGATTTTGGCGATATCCGATATGCCGATGTTTTAAAACTTATGTCGATGATAGCGATATCGATACCGATGTTTAAAGCTGGACAAAATAAGAGTAGTCATTACGAAATAGCAGTTTTTATACATCCATTTCTGACACTTTGAAAAATAACGATATACTCAAATATATTTATCATATGTTGATATCAAATAGATTTTAAAAATCTATCTATTTTACTTACCGCAAAATCTCGTGAAATTTCATCGTTCTGTTTTACAAACTCTCGTGATATTTTTGCAAATTCTTGTGTGAGATTTTGTTAGTAAAATAGATCGATACAGCGCGTCAATATATCAACATATAAAAATATGGCAAAATTTGGTGAATTTTTTCGGGGGTTTTGTAGCATAACGATGACATATAACAATATTTCATTAGTAAAGAGATTGATATGGTGTTTTAAATGGCAATATATCAGCATATGAAGATATTGTGATATTTTAATGTATCAATATTTTTTCCCTCCTCTTTGAAGAAGTTTTAAGTCTGTAAAAGAAGTTTTGAGGGAAGAAGAAGAGTAGTATTTTTTTTAGACTTTTAGAAACTCAGGAAGCTGATCAAATATCAGGGTTAAATATCCGATTACGAGGGTAGGCACAATCCGATATTCAGTTTTAGGCCATTACGAGGGCGATGATACCGATAGGGGGCGATTACTTAATAGGTGCATCCCTAGTATATATATATAGCACTGCTTTCTTGTGCACATCCTTGTGACGGTTGGCATATGGTGTAATTTTCTATTTCTTCAAAATGTAAAATCCTTCCAACAAACTAAATTATAATAAAACTAAAATACTTTTTCTTTAAACCAAACTATGATGTTCCTCCTGTATTTGGAGAATTTATGTTTGAATATTTTCCAAAAATCAGTTACTTGATTGCATGATGGGGTTTTGCATCTGTTTACATTATTCCATTTCATTGCCCCTCATGCCACCTGGGCTTGGCAGTGAATGCTGACACACCGCTGAGCTTTCTTTTATTCATTCTTGAGGAACGGCCTCTCTGCCTCTATATTGTGTTGTTTTATGTTGGTGTTTACGTAGTAGACCTAGTATGTGTGAGTGGCTGTCTGGCTGGCTTCGTGCAAGTGTGGACGTTACACAGCAGCAGTCGCGTGCGTCTAAATAACCAAAACCAGTGAAACCGCATTATAGAAGTCTTGGTTGTCGTGTGATGCTTGAAGATAGATCGGTTAATCCACTATGTGTGTTCGTATCATGTTTCACATTTGCCTGCATCCTACCATGGTCCATAGATGTCTCTGGGCCCATAGAATACATGCGTAACCTGCAGAAAACGTTAACCGCTGCGACCTTTGAGGCTGGGCCTTCAGGCTTATACACTCACCTCTGGTAGGTTGTTTGGGGATTTCCTCAGGGCAGGTGTTCTGTCAGATCTGATCAAGGAACATCAGAAATGGACAGAACGGCTCAAAAACTGCAGGTTGCCACCATGGTACATCCTCACAGGTAGACAATGAGTGGAGTCCTTTAGGATGCAACTTTTTCTTTTTTCTATAAAATATCTGATGAACCCACGAATAAGAGATTCCTGAGTGAATCGGATCTTTTTTTGCTTCATTCCCGTCTCCTCTGGGTTTGCTGGAAATCATTGAGTTCCCACCCGCTGACCCAGTCTGCTGCTGGAAACCTGAAATGTTCCTGAGCTTTGAGCAGGAAGCTGTCGATCAGCTGTCGGCTGCTCTTATGAAATGATTCCTGTTATTATTTTCGGCGAATGTTCTGAGGGTTTCCTCCTGCACACACCGGCTGGTTATCGCTGGAGCCGTTTGTCACGAAACCACCCAAACTGAAGGTCAGGGCTGAGTCCGATTGGCTATCTGTTCCCTTCCTGGTTTCCTGTTTGCATCTTGTGATGGTGAAAGCTCAAGACTTGGTCACCTGGCTGTGATTTATAAATGTCCTGTTCTGCTGCTGCATGGTTGCTCAGGTTCCTCAGGTGCTTCTGATCCGTTCTTGACAGGATGAAACAGAGAGCTGTTGCAAAAAAATTTTTGAGATGAGAGGAATTTCTCGTTAGCCTATATAAGTTGTTTAATGTTGTATAAATGCTTCTGGGTTTATCAGCTAAACAGAGAGACATCAAGATGAGGCATATTCTTGACTGATATTTGCTTTATGAAGGAAAAGAATCAACCCTGCTAGTTTCTAAAACCATCTTCTGTTCCCTTTTTGATTATAAAAAAAAACAACTTGTCTTCCAGGCGTAAACCCAGATACTTTTAGCTATGAACTAAGTAAGAACATAGAGTTTGGAAGGAGATTCTGGGCGGTTGTGATGGAGATCTAATAAAAGCAGGTTTAACTGATGGAAATCAGCCAGAGAAGCATCTCCCTCAATAATTCAAAGTAGCACAGATCAGCTACTTTCTCTAGCTGTAATAAATATCATCCTGACAACTTAAAAAACAATAAACCTCACAGAAACCAGCACAGCATCTGTTAGAGTTAAAGGTATTGTGGAAGATTTTCTCAAATTTTTAAAAGAGCCACCCTCTCCACTTAAAAAAAAAAGAACGCGCTTGACGGCATGCACAAGACCACTTCTCCTCGTACGCGCTCTGTTTAAAAGTTGCTGTTCTCATAGCAGCTACTGTCATACCAGCTTACTGTGCCCCAGAGATGGCAAAAGTACTCACTTTCCGTACTTGAGTAAAAGTACAGATACTTGTGTTAAAAAATACTCTGGTAAAAGTGGAAGTACTGATTAAACTTCTTTACTCAAGTAAAGATAACAAAGAACAGGCTTGTAAATTTACTTAAAGTATAAAAGTAAAAGTAGAAACCACTTTTTTCATCCAGTTGCCTACATTTTAAATGGATGTCTGCCAATAGGACTAGATCTCCGTTGTGTTCATTTTCAATCATCTCGTCGTCCATGCTACTATGCTAACGCCACCGCCACCAAGCTGCAATGATTTGCCGCGAATGAATACAGCTGAATCTGTCGATTCATCTTGTAGTGGTGCGTCAAATGCAACGTAGATTCCCATCCAATTAGATTGAATTTGGCATTGATGACGTGAAAAATAATAATGGTAACTCCATTGAAATGATTCAAAACTAAAGTAACGAGCCAATTTTTTTAAATGTAAGGAGTAGAAAGTACAGATATTTGTGTAAAAATGTAAGGAATAGAAGTAAAAAGTCGCCATAAAAATAAGTAGTAAAGTAAAGTAAAAATATCAGAAAAATCTACTTGAGTACAGTAACGAAGTATTTGTACTTTGTTACTTCCCATCTCTGCTGTGCCCCGAACGTCCGCCCTAATCCCTAAATCCCTCAATTACTACATGAAGTGGGGGGAATATATATAGTGGCTCTTTATAGTGAACTCAGTCACCTTTCTGACAGATGATCCCTTCTCTGTTGGTCCACCACGCGGTGCCTAACTTCTTCATCTTTGTTATTAGTCGCGCCGTCAGGTCTGATCTGAAGGTAAGAATTTGAAATTATTAAATACTTGTCAATAAATGATCAGTGTTTTAATTAAGAGTAATTTCATTTCAATGGGCTTTAATGGAGAATCCTGTTTGTCAAAAGAACACTACTGCCACCTAACGGTTTTTGACGTTACAGTGCGTTATCTGATCAAGTCCCAGTGCTGCGTCTGGTGTTTGTCACAACGCTGGCCATTATCAGCGCATATGACGGTCGCAAAATATGTAAGCAGAGAGTAAATAACAGATTTAAGACGGTTTTTTCTCTCACAGAAATTGGCAAGTTAAGTAATCCAACATCTAATCAGCGTGAAATAATTAATATTTTTCAACTTTTACCCGATGTATTACATAACATCCAACTGCCATGCATGTGGGCATTGTCAGTTTATCTGTAGCTCTCGTGAATTTCAATGGTGAAGTCCTCTTGAAATATTAAATAATTGTTGTTGATAGCAGATGTGTCTAGTAGTTCCCATTGATTTTGCTTCTAACAAGCGGGGAGAATGGCGCGAAGGCTTACCGCATCGTGATGTCACTGCTGGAAGGTTTGAGGTGTTACTATGGCTTGGGTAAAATGGATGGTCTCAGACTCAGTGATCGTCTACTGAAAATTATGGGAAATTTTTATTTTATTACTGATTAATGCTAAATTCATTAAATCACCCGCTAACATATTAGTTTCAGGTATAAATAATGACCCATTTGTTATACTTTGCTGACTGGACTTTTCCCTTAAACTTTATTGGCTCAAAAATAGCCCCCTATCAGGAAAGGTGTTCCTCAAGGCTCAGCTTTGGGTCCATTATTCTTTACACTTTATATGTTTCCTATAAAGTCAGTTTTTACAAGGTATAACATTTTATTTTTGTTTTTTGCAGATGACGTCCAGATTTATTATTTATTTTATTATAGACTTTCTTAACCAAGATATTGACATTCCTCTGGGTCATTTATCCTCTTATTATAAGCTTGTATTGTTGTTGTATCGTTGGATGACTTTTGAAGTCCAGTCCAGCAAAGATGGAGACATATCCTCCAGTAAAGGTCTTTAAAAGGTTTTATAATATGTTTAAAATAGACTGCCTCTTAATATTAGATCTTTGAATAAACCAAAAACATTTTAAAGCTGTGCTGTATTTTTATTGGTTAGCTTCTAGCTCATGTTTCCCCAAACGTTCTTTTATCTGTTTTTATTATTTTACTGTATCATCTTTCAATTCTATTTTATATCTTTATTGCAATATTGTCATACATTTTATTTATCTTAGAGGCAATTTAGTTTGCAAAGCACTTTGTGAGTTGTTCCAAACTGCTATACAATCACTTTGACCTTCCTAAGAATCTAAACCTGTTGATTAAGGATCAGTACCAGCAGGAGATAAAGACATATCAAAAAGCTGAAAATATTTAAGGGAGTCTAGCACGATTATTAAGTACGTGGGATATCTCTATTTCCCCAACCTTCTGACTGCAGCTTCTTCTGATGAACTGACCTCCCTAATCTCTGTGGTTTTAGAAGAAATATGAGAAAACAAAGAGTTTCTATTAGTCTGAGGCTGATTCCATGTCTTTTTAATGGTTTGTCTTTGATTAAGCAGATCATAAGGAAAAGAAACAAACAAAACCTCTGGAGATTTGATCAAGCTTTTAATGAGCTGATTGTCTCCTATCGAAAGCAATTCTTTGTTATAACAGTTTACTTATTAACTTTTACTCATACTGTGCAGAAAATATGTTGTTCTTCTGTTTTATTATCAGATGAAAAGAGGAAACGACAGTGATTCTGGTTCTTGTGGTGAAATACATGATGCTACATGAGTCTGTTGGCCAATGAAACTCTTAAATGGCCTGTGTGTGGACCCCCTGACTGCCTCTTCTGTCTTTGTGTTTTCTATATGGGTCTGTTTGTCGTTTGAATGGTTGATCAGTTTTTCACCTGAAGATGGAAAACGGCAGTTTAGGAAAAAAAGAGGCAGAAACAGGAAGCACAGAAAAATCCTAAAATGTTAGAAATTAGAAGAGAAACACAAACGATCAAAGAGTAAATAGATATAAAGAGGCCACCACCCGTAGAAGGATGAATCCACCATCCAGTCCGTACCCAGGGGCCCCTCAGACCTCTGCCAGCCCGGCCCCTGGACCACACCCAGTGGCAAGCAGCATGAGACCCAGGAGTCCTCGCCTCTGTCCGTCACACTATCGCTGTCCTTTCCGCTCCCATTGTTTGTGTCCGGCAGCTTCCGCGATGCCCTGCGACCCTCTGGAAGAAAACAGGCTGTGTGTGAGCGCCGCCGGGGCTGCTGGGTATTTATGGAAGCGAACGCCACTGAATCACTTCCAGCTTCACCCTGCAGCAGTGTTTGAGTGTGTGTGTGAGAGGCACTTTCCTTTACAAGTCCGACAGAAGCTCTGTGTATGTGTGTGTGTGGCTATTTCTGGCAGCAGCAGTGTGTCCTGAGCTGGTGAGACTGGAAACCAGCAACATGAACAACATCCGCTCCCAGTCCACCTCCACAGTGATGTTTACCCACCAACTTTCCTTCATTAAGGTCCAAGCTGAGCCTTACTTTCAGCCCTTCTTCAGACCTTTAAGTGAGCCTGTTGGTTCTGCTTGATAATCTTCAGATTTGTGTCCAAATTATTAATGAACGGGAAAAAATAGGGTTTATATCTGCAGTGATGTTCAGGTGTTTGGCAGCAAACTAAAATACTCACTTTATTCTTATTTTTTCAGTTCAATCAATCAGAAACATCTAGACAACTAATTTCATTTCCCATCTGTTTGACATAACCTGAAAAATGTTGTGTTGGTTGTAAATTAAACAATTTTACCAAACTATTACATATTACCTATTACCAATGTAATACTTACTTATTTACACTAAGTTTACCTCAGTTAATCCTGTTATTGCTTAGCTTGGTTTATGGTGGGTCAACTCCCTTTACTTTATTTAACTTTTCCTACTTAGACTCTGGTATTTCATGACATAGCTCTTGTTTACAGCACATTTTGTCTTAACTTCCAAAAAAAACTAATTGAATCCAACCATAAAGGCAAACAGTTCTGTTTTTATTCAGTCTTCTGTCTAAAAAAAAAACAAAAAACAAAACAGAATATTGCATTAAGGAATTGACTTAACTTCTCCTGAAGGAGCATGAATGACAGTAGATAGGAAAAAAAAAAAAACTCCCTTTATGTAGCAGGAAGAAACCTTCAGCAGAACCAAGCTTGGTACCAACAACCATCTGAGGCACAGTAGTCAATAAATTTGGACCTAGTTGCTTCTGAATATAACTTTTTCAGCCTCAGCCCCTGTCACACCTTGACGAATTAGCCAGCGTATGCCTGACGTCCGAAAGTCACCTAAAACGCTGGCATACCCTGAACTTTCTATGTATTCTATTTCTCCACTTTGAGATCAATAACTTCAATCTACCAATCAATCAATCAATCAATCAATCAAAGATATGAGATAATTGTGTGATAGCGTCTGATATCTATTGTAAAAATCTCACATTGTGACGTTGAATTGAACATTATCTAACTTTGCCAAAAGACAAGCCACGTGGTTTTAAATTTGACCTTTAGTTTCTTGTGTTTCCAAAGGTTAGTCGAGGCGTTGGTGCAGGATTATTTCAGTATAAAGACTACAGCTTTTATATTGGTGAAAGGCCTTTATATTGGTCTTTTCACTGCGCTGGACAAGACAACTTTCCTGGTTTTACAGTGCCAGGTCACTAAAGACGGTCAACCCTTAGATTTAAGCTGTTTTTCTTCCAAACAAAAGTAGTTAGCCTAAAAAGTCATTTGGTTTGATATTTGGAAAACATCTTCTGTTTTTTTTCTTCTGTTTTTTTGTCAGTCCAGTAACATTTGAAATATAGGTATGAGATCAACTGCACTGAACCATTAGGTCAGTTTATGTTGGTACTGCTGACTCCGGTCCCATTGGAACAGCAAATCTGTCAGAGAAAAGCCATCCAACCAGTCTGCAGATTTTAGGGTGGGTCTGATAAGTAGCTGACTAATATGTGGTCGGCTTTGATCAGGCTTGAAGTCTCCCAGGTTCCCACCTGAAATTTCATGGCTAAAGATAAGACTACGCCCACCAAACCCCATCTCTGAATGACGGTATAAAAGTCTTATCTGTGTTTGTCTGGTAAAACTGTCATAATCCATGTTCAGCTGAACAAAAACCATTTAGATCAGTAAAACAACTCAACTGATGGAAAGTTTAATCATTAATGTGTTTCCTAGGAATATTATTGCCGTCACTAAGATGATCTTTGTGCGTTGAAAGCTCTCAAGCTGCTCAGTGTCTGTTAATGTTTGAAGACTTTATGATTCTTTGTCCTACTGGTGTTCCGGTTGTGAGAACATGTTGGTTTATAACTGGGTGTACTTTATGACCTACATGGCATTAAATGACATGTCTTCAGGTTTTTTAGTTGGTTTGACCTAAACGTCATCAAGGTCGGTGCTAATAGAAGCCTAAACTGGAGGACATTTTTTAGAGTGGGAATTCTAGAGATCTTCGAAATGTTCCAAAGAGGCTTCCATCTGGTTTGTTTGTTTGATTTTTCTACATAGGGTAAAAGTCCAAATAGGAAATTCAAATGACAGGGTTGTTTAAAAAAATTGTGAGCTGGAAACTAAAGTACCAAACTTTAGTCTGCGAGTCTAAAGTCAGGCGTTAACTTTTAGGCCCAGATCAAACATTTACCTGCTGGACTCACAGCTCTGAGTGTGAGGAAAGTTTCATAATAAAATTAACACTTTTGGGACCCATTAAGGGTGTGTGTCAGGGAGGCAACACCTCCTGGTATCTAATTCAAAAGCCTCTACAGTGTCTGATTTTTTCTGGAAAATATTGGCATTCAAATGTAATTAAAATTATTATCCATTGCGCAGAAGACCTGAGAATACAGTTGTTTGAGTCAGACAACATTTTAAGACTTCTGTGTTTTTAGATCTTCTTAGTTTTTTTGTCAGAGTACCAGTAACCACTCATGACACAACAAAGGACTTTTAAATATGGAGGAAAAAACTCAGAGGCAGACAAGGACTGGGCATCCTCTGAGAAGGAGATAAATGTATTGCCATGATTTTGTCAAACCACATTTTTTAGTCTTATCTTCCATATTATTTGAGGCTTAGAATGCTAAGTTTAGATAAAAAAGAAAAAACTTCTTACAGATTACCTATATTAGATTAGTTCTGTTTTTTAAAGTTCATGTATTCTGGGAACCTGTTCCCGAGTATTGTCAGGATATATCGGAGCTGCAAAAAAAAGGATGTAGTTACAGTCTTTGGTGTTAAAGAATATGATCCCTTATACAAGCCGATGAAATGAGCTTCCCCTGTCGGGTCAGAGATTTTGCCCCTCCCACTGGATAAAGAAGCCAAATCCAAGATTCAAGGATTAGAGAATTCATTGTATTTCTGGACAGATTTAATTATAGGCTATATAATTATATATCTGCAACCTATTCTTATATAACAATGAACAGAAAGAAGGTACCAATTTTCCCATCTGGAACTTATGTCATGGAACTGTTTATCAACCCTAATAGACCCTAACAAATAAACATACAGTCTACATGATTGAAGTCAGTCCCAAAAAGTCCTTGTAAATCTACTCTGGTTCACATCTGGTGAAAGTTAAAGGACTTTGTTCAGTGTATTTACTGCTTGTGTTGCATGATTTTAACTCACTAGGGTTTTTTGTAGAGACAATATTTTCATTTCTATCTTGAGTTTATAGAAAATGCTTTTTTCATGATTGATTGATTCATTGATTGATCTCTCCTCTTTCTTCCTCAGGTTTTTCCATCCCCTTTCCCCCTCCCCCAGCTCCATCATGCCTATCCTTAAGAACCTCCCTGTGCGCCTGAAAGGCGGTGGACCAACTCTAGACAACGCCCTGTTCATCCGCAGGATGAGTCTCAACATCACACCCCACCACAACCCATTTGAACATGAGGATGACAATATCCATGGGAACGGCGGCCATGGAAATAACTGGTCACCCGGAAGCTCGCTGTTGGACGGCGATGTGCCGAGAGACCGCAACCCATTTGAGGACGAGGAGGACGAGAACGAGGCCAATGAGGGTAGAAAAGGAAATAGCAGAGGAGGGTCGGTGAAGGGCTCTTTTAAGTTTAAATCGCCACTGAAGGGACTTGACAAGCTTAGGAAGAACTTGAGAATGTCAGGTGGGAAGAGCAAGGGGGGTGAGACACCCTCCCCACAGGAGTCACTTCAAGGAACGCCTTCGCCCTCACTGAAGAAGAAGAGAGGCAGGAGAAGCTCTGAGGGCAGTCTGCTCAGGTAGACTCAGCTAACTGGAACATTTCACACATAAATGAGTTCTAAGAAATTATTAACCTTTCTGCAGATATAACGCAATAAGTTATAAAACTGACAGACAAATGGCTAACATTCTTATTACACCTTTTCCACTGGTAGCTACTTAGCTCCTCTCAACTCTTTGGGGTTTTCCATCAGGTACTGAAACTCGACTGGAGCAAAAAATTAAAGCAATAGACCTGTGGTCATGGATTTGCTATGAGGTAGCCTCACTTGCTGAGTCATAAATTTAACTATATAACGAGAATCAAACCAGCCATTGTTGAAAATTCATAGCAGCAAGTCTATTCTGAGCTTTACGGACAGTTATATCATCTAAATCAACACTGTGTTCAAGTGACAAGGAGTAGACTTTGATGTGTTTGGAAACTGATGCAAAAATGCAGGATGAGCTAGCTGGTAGATTGCCATATACAGATCAAGTAAGGCTACTTTTCAAATAATATTGCTTTAAAGACCGTTTAAAGTTGTACTGTGTAAAACAACTTGATACCAAGTAGAGTTAGGTAGAGCATATACCGGTGGTAAAAGAGCCATACGACATGCTTGGAAAATTAATGTTAAACATACACTACTCAAAAGAATTAAAGGAACACTTTGTAATCAAATTACAGCATCCAGTTTATTAAACTTCTGGGATATTGATTTGGTCAGGTAAGTAGCAGAGGGGTTTGTTAATCAGTTTCAGCTGCTTTGGTGTTAATGAAATTAACAACAGGTGCACTAGAGGGGCAACAACAAGACAACCATCAAAACAGGAATAGTTTTGCGGTGAAGCCGGTAGGCGTTTTCCCCTCTCATCTTTTCTGACTCTTTTTCTGATTTTTTTGGCTGGTCCTGTCTCTAGTAGCATGGCTACCTGGACTACAGGCATGGAGATTCAGGAGACAGGCAGTTACTCCAGGAAGCTGGACAGGGGGCAGAATGTAGCAGGACCTATATCTGTGCTCCTTTGTGCAGGAGGGGCGGGAGACACACACAGGCCTACAAGAGTGAACTCCAACCGGGTCACTGGTGGCTGATATAGAGCCAAACAATCAGAAACAGACTTCACAAGGGGTGCGTCCTCTAGTGGGCCTTGTGCTCACTTACCGGCACCCGTGGAGCTTCGATTGGCGGGAGCACCGGAATTATGAGTCGCACTGGGCGCCCTATTGCTTTTCACAGATGAGCAGGTTCACCCTGAGCACATGTGACAGGCGTGAAAGAGGTCTGGAGAGCCGTGGAGAGCACGTTATGCTGCCTGTAATATCATTCAGTATGATCGGTTTTGGTGGTGGGTCAGTGATGGTCTGGGGAGGCATATCCATGGAGGGATACACAGACCTATACAGGCTAGACAACGGCACCCTGACTGCCATTAGAGTATTGGGAGGAAATCCTTGCACCCATTGTCGGACCCTATGCTGGTGCAGGGGGTCCTGGGTTCCTCCTGGTGCACGACAATGCCCAGCCTCATGTGGCGAGAGTATGCAGGCAGTTCCGGGAGGATGAAGGACTTGATACCATCGATTGGCCCCCACGCTCGCCTGACCTAAGTCCAATAGAACACCTCTGGGACATTATGTTTCGATCCATCCAATGCCGCCAGTTTGCACCTCAGACTGTCCAGGAGCTCAGTGATGCCCTGGTCCAGATATGGGGGGAGATACCCCAGGACGTCATCCGTCGTCTCATTAGGAGCATGCCCTGACGTTGACAGGCATGCATACATGCACATGGGGGCCATGCAAATTACTGAATACCATTTTGAGTTGCTGCAATGAAATTTCAGCAAAATGGACTAGCCTGCCACATCATTTCTTTCACTGTAATTTTTGGGGTGTCTTTGAATTCAGCCCTCTGTAGGTTGATAATTTTCATTTCCATCAAATGATGTGGCATCCTTTTGTTCCTAACACATCACCCAGTCCATATCAGTATAAATAAACAGCATGATCTTTTGCCCCATTGAGATCTGATGTGTTTTCAAAGAGTTCCTTTAATTTTTTTGAGCAGTGTATTTATGCCTATTATCTGAAACAATGGAGCTAATTACGATATCATATTTAGTGATGGGTATTTATGAAAGCATTGTGGAAGTCTTTAATCTTGAAAGACTATCAACATAGAAAACTACACATAGAAAGATAAAGATGCTCAAACATTCAGGAAAGTAACATTTCTTAGTGGTTGAAGGGCTAACAGTTGAATGGGTTCCTAAGGACCTTAAGAATGGAAGCGTGAACATGAAGGGCTAAGTGCGTTATGTAAAGAGCCTTTTGTACCTTCATATCCAAGTAGAAGACTTTCTTTATCCAACAACAGTCAGAAAACCTGGTAAAGACAGACAGCAGGTTTCATGAAGCTTTTGATGAGCCATTTGAGCTTGCAGATGTAAAAAGTGGTTCCAGAACATAAACAATAAAGATTTAATGGTGATAAGTTGACTCACTGCCATTTCTTTTAGATTTGCAGGAAAATATCGTGACTCCCGCAAGGAGTCACTCACCAACGGTGAGCTCAGCTGCGCAGAAAGCGACTGCGACACTGTCAGCCGGCGCCTGACCTTCATGAAGATGGTGGGCCTCGGAAAGGGGAAAAAAGAATCCATAACCGACCGCATGTCGCAGGGCACAGAAGACCAGCAGGTCCAGGAGGAGGTTGTGGAAGAAGTCAAACCCAGAGAGCCTCTGTCAGGTAGGAGAACCACGAGGAGATAACAAGAGGAGGCGAAATGCCCCATAGATCCAATAGTTAGGTTAGGACTGCTTGGCTCTTGTTTGTATTTTATTAAACAGTTTTTCATATGGAAATCACTATGGTGTTTAATTGTAGAAACCTGGACAAGGATCAGAATTCAAATGGACTCTAATGTGGGGACATAGAGCCTAGTAGGTGGCTTGATTTCTGTGCATACCCGCCGAGGGGTGGGGTCAGGCGGGTGGGCAACCAGAACAGTTGTCCCTGGCCCAGACTACGGGATGTGGCCCAGAAACATTACCCTCTAGCTGTGACCAATAACTTTCTTTTCACAAAAAATTTTTGCAATTCAATTAAATTCAGTTTATTTCTATTCGTAATTCACAACACATGTCATCTCAGGCACTTTACAGTTCAAACAGTCAAATAGATTCAAAGTTTTCTATCTAAGGAAAAACCATTTGATTGCATTGACTTAAATACAATCCCTCACACTAAGCATGCTTGTAGTGACAGTAGAGAGAAAAAACTCCCTTATATTAGGAAGATACGTCGAGCAGAACAAGGCTCAGTGTGAGCGGCCATCTGCTGAGGCTGACTGGGGTTCAAGGAGACAGAAGCAGAGATACAAAAGGCAACTGTAAAGGCGGCCCCATCCAGGAAACACACAGCCAGGCAGACGAGCTCCGAGCCAGCTGCCATGTCGGAGGATAAAGAGAGCACATCCAGCCAGTCACAGTCAGAGAAACAGGACTACACTGGAAAACAGGCCGATCTTCAGCATCTATAAACAAAGGTGTTGATGGCAGCAGCCCAGCTGATATTTCTCTCCAGGATGCTTTCACAGCCAAACAGGAACAGACGAGGTGAAGCTACTATGAGAAAAAGCAGAGAGCAGAACGTTAGAGATTGAACTAACAGATTCTACAGATTGGGAGAATAGAGATAGAATGAAGCAGAATGATGAAATTGGGGTCCCTATGTCCTCCAGCAGTCTAAGCCTATAGCAGCATAACTATAGAGATAGCTCAGGATAACCTGAGCCACTCTAACTATAAGCTTTATCAAAAAGGAAAGTTTTAAGCCTAGCCTTAAAAGTAGACAGGGTGTCTGCCTCACAGACTAAAACTGGTAGTTGGTTCCACAGGAGAGGAGCCTGATAACTAAAAGATCTGCCTCCCATTCTACTTTTAGAAATTCTAGGAACCACTAGTAAACCTGCAGATTGAGAGCAAAGTGCTCTGTTAGGAACATAAGGAACAATCAGATCTCTGATATCAGATGGAGCTTGGCCATCTTTTGGCTTCCGGATAGACGAGTCCGAGTAGCTCCATTTCACAGCGGAGCTCAGTCCGACATGGTTTTTAGACTTACAGTTTGAGCAGGTAGATCGCATCGGGCCGCACAGTCAAGAAAATACATTGTGAGCTGTGAACTTTTAAGCTGTAGCTGGGTACATGATGAAAAAAATTGTACGGTGTATGCCTGGCTTTAGTAGACTGGATATAATCCTATGTGCCAAGCTTAGCCTTTGACACGTGTGAAAGTGTAGCTCTTTGTATGGCCATAATTTCCCTTTTATGTAGATCTACAGTGAGGTCTGATTTCTCTTGGGAGTTCCTTGTATTATTAAGAGCCAAGCTTTGAACTCCAGTAACATGCGACTCCATTAGCTATTTTAGGCTTGGGGAAATGGTTTATCTTGACTGTTTTTAACTACATTCTGAGGAAAGGAAGTCCAGTGAAAGTTCAAGTTCTGCTACTTGTTCTGTCTTTCCAAGGAGAAAACAATTCAAAGTCATTTCTGCCTCCAGCTCTCCGTATCAGATCCGGAGACATTTGCTCTCCAGGTGTTTTCCTCCTGTAGAGGCAGTTCTACCGCCCAGTTTGTTTTCACATCATCCAGTTGATCTTATCAGTTCTTCTTAGACGAGACGCCAACAATCAGCAGTGGACAGGCCGGCGGACGCAGGCGGTGAAGGTGACTGGGCTACAGTGACAACCTGGAGTTCTCTACTTAGACCCTGGAATCTGACTAGGAAGTGTGTGATATCATAAATATGTGGCGGGTCGTGGAAACTTCCTTTTGTTTATTCCCACCCTGTTTATTCTGCCGTTTTGTAATGAGGGTTTGGTTCCTTCACACCCTTGTTTACACTTTAAAACAGTCTCTCTGCTGTTTTATGACCTGCAGGGTTTGTTCCCATTAATGATTAATCAGATATCGTCTCAGTCATTTGTCCAGCCTTGAAAGGTCGGAAAAGGTGAAAGTTTCTGGCAGAAGTTGTCAAAGTGAAATAAAGGCGGTTTTATCAATGTTTGAGCATTATAAACTCTACAATGACATGACTGCCAACATTTACTTTAACTCAAAGAGTCATTGCTCTGAGAGCCTTCACCTGCTGACCGCTGTCTCAGTCCTGAGGCTGAGGTTTTTTTTTTTGAACTCAGGAAGGTTATTTTGGGGGCAGAATAAAATCCTTTGAGAAGGAAAACAGAAATTTTAGCAAAATGTTTCCAACGGTCAACCCCACTTTCTTGTCCAAAATACAAGTTAAGAATTACTCATCATTTTGCATGTTTCTGGTATTTTAAATGCATTTACGAGTTTATAGAATTACTGGCCTAAATATGTTGTAATTTTGTTATTAAATTTGCCATTTGTTATACATAAACACTATATCCTTTGTCATATTTTTCACCAATAGAGGTCACCGTTTTTACACAAGTATGCTTGGTTGGGTCATTCTGGTCCGGGCTGATCAAACATAGGAAGGCTAACCAGAATTATATTTTGTTGTATTGCGTTAGACTAGTGTAAAGTGGCAATATCACACTTTGTTGTTGCCCCGAAGATTTAATGAACCATTCTATGGTAGTAGCCATTCAAAATTCCAAACAAATGTGAGTGGCTTGTGATCTGTTTACCATAGTAGCTAGAGCTAACCCCATTGGCAGAAGCTTACATTAAATGAAAATAAAATTGGAAGACAATTAAAACTGTTTAAATATCATTGAAGCATCTTTAAGTTGTTGTTGTAGGTGACTATCATCCAAAAATTAGTCACTGAGAGGAGAGCAGGGATCTGTTCGATGCGCTGAATCCAAAGAGGAAACATAAAGCTTTACTACAGTTAGGGATGTTTATTGTACCCTTTTACTGTGAAGCATTGTACAACAGGTAGATTTGCAGATTTATTTTGTGCTTTAAAGTTGCGGTCAACAGAAATATTGGCACCCTGCCTTAGCCTCTCTCTGAATCAAACAAACAAACAGCCCCAGAGCAGATCCAGGTGATATTCATTAGACAATCATTCAACTCCAGACACATGCCAACACCCACTTATAGCTCCACCCACACATGCCCATACATACCTTTAACACATGCATCCTACCCTTACAGACATGACAAAAATGCATCCTTGCCTCTACAGTTGTAACACATCATTCTAATACATCTGAGAAATTGTTTTGGTGCTAATGCTAACTGTAAACACCCTCAGTTACAAACTTCTGCTCTTTGTAGCATAGCTCTCCATCAGCTGGGTTCACCTCATTTCCTACTCCTCTATGTTCTCACATAATTCAACGCCCTCCTGCTCAAACTGAAAAGATTTAACGTTACTTATTCCTGGTTTAGCTGGATGGAGCTAGCGCCCCCTAGCATGCAACGTCTGTGTGAAACTATTTTATTTACATTTATTAAAACCAAACAGATTACAATAAACATTCTTTAAATGGGAATCTTCCAGAGTATGAATATATGAGGACTTCGTCGTACCTTGTCCTCAGTCAAACAAGCTACACCTCCTATTCTACATGTTTCTACTCCAGCAAATCTATTTCTGTTGCCGTCTTCAAATAACAGAAAGAAAAAACGGATGAAATTCCTCTGAAGTTAAAATGTTCAGTGTAATCAGAAATCCCAGGAGTTCCTCAGGGACCACATCTCATCTATTTGCTGCTTTGTGATCTTTCCAAATGCTTTGGATCAAACGATGCTCGTACTTATTACCAGGTTATCATGAAAACTCCAGCTGCAACAAATTAGACCAAAAGTTCAAAGAAAGGAACTCATTGAGCTCCTGATAGCAGCCACATCACTGGTTTACTCCATTTGATACGTTTGGATGTTTAACATGGCGTTACCTGGTGCCTAGTATCAATTACCTTTTGATTGATGTTTAAGGAGAAAATTAGCACACTCATCAACTCAACTCATAGGTTTTAGATCAGTATGGATGAAGCCGTTGAATCTCCATATGGTGCTTTAACCTTCGCAGGCCACTGAAGAAAGCAGAACCCACAGTGTTTTTCATCCCTAATAAGGACTAAGGTACAAGATTTACTGTGTAACTCACAGTCTTCCTCTTAGAGTTGCAGATCTGGTCCGAAACCTCCTGGAATCGTATTTATCAGCCTGCAGGATGGCCCAGTCGCTTGTCCAACATTAAGTTTCACCCACAGACCTC
This sequence comes from Cyprinodon brontotheroides, assembly GCA_018398635.1. Lineage (NCBI taxonomy): Eukaryota > Metazoa > Chordata > Actinopteri > Cyprinodontiformes > Cyprinodontidae > Cyprinodon > Cyprinodon brontotheroides. The sequence goes on from JAGKQL010000024.1 coordinate 2,147,061, forward strand.
CTGAGGAGGGGTTACAGCATATATCTGCCTATTTGGAGAAAATAGAGGGGGATGCCAGTGATGCATCGATCAGCTTTCCTTCTTTTTCTGGTCAATTTTTTCATATTAACTTTCCTCTAAAGACATCCTGTGAGGAAATTAACTTCTGCATTGGGCCTTTTCCTTTAATTTTTTTACTTTAAACCATTTAAATGACAAATCTGAAGCTCTTCATCACTTGGTCACGCAGCCTTACAGATACCCACACATACAACATCACTTCCTGTAGCCTGTGCACTGTGTGAGTGTTTGGAAGGGATTAAAACAGATTTGTGTTTGAAGATGGCTTTAAGATTTGCTCCTTACATCTGAAAACAACAGATAAAGATTTGCAACACCTGAACATTTTGGATAAGAAGTCTTAATGGCAGAAAAGTTAACATTTACCACCTGTTGGGCTAAATCCATTCAGAAGGATCTTGAGACGACGGCTCCATAAGGATGTAGGCGCCGTCCTGGTGATGCAGAAGTGTTCTCAGGTCACTGATTCCAACCCTTTCCTCTGAACTTTAACGTCATGCCTTCTGCTGGGGCTTTGGCAGCCACCATGTTAAAGAAATCTGTGGTTTCACCGTTGGTTTGACTTTGAAGTGCAGAGAAATCGGAGAGAGATCAGCTGGGGGTTTTGTTTTCAGATGATGCTTAAAGCAGCATATCAGCAGATCAGGTTACTGCTGATGGCATGTGCGTTATGCTGGTACACACAGCCCTGACCTGTTAATCCTGTTGAAACACCACACACATCAGGCTGCACCATCGATCGATGACTGACTTGACGTTTTACTGAGAAGAATTTCACCTTCAGGTCCAGTTCTAGGAACTCATCTGGATCAGAGTGTAGATGATTCCTGGGATTAAGGATGTTCAACTCCTGAAGGAACATGTCAGATTGAACTTCAGCCCAGTGGAAGGAAAAATAAGTCAGAACTTTCCTGGAGGATTATTTCTCTGTGATTTTCCAGGCTTTCTAGACCAGGCATTCCCAAAGTGGAGGTCAGGAACACTCAGGGGTCTCAACATGTTCTCCACAATCATTGTGGTGTGACTCCTTATATATAGCATATATATATATAGAATATATAGTATATATATATATATATATATATATATATATATATAAAGAGCCAACATGCCTCATAAAGTGCTGACGTATATGTGACTATACCACAAAATAAGTAGATGTACAATGATTTATTTAATTCAATATCCAAATATCAATGTTACTATTTTGATTATTATATTAATAAACATATAATTTAACTTCATTAATCGCACATTGAAGAAATTCAGCTCTGCATTCAACCCATCCCATTGGGTATCAGTGGGCTGCCATTGTGCGGTGCCCAGGGAGCAGTGCTGGGTTAAGGGTTTGCTCAGAGACCCAGAGTGGCAGTCTGCGGGAGTGGAGTTTGAACTCTTCTATGTCCTATGCTCTTTAATAGTATTATTAAATTTGCCATTAAATTAAAGCACAACTAATTAGATACAATACATTCAGTTTATTAATCAAATAAAAAAATGTTACCTAAGATGTATTAATTTCTAAATCAATATATTAATATGTATAGACTGAAGTAATTATATGCCTTTATATATTCAGAGTCACAGCCTGAAATGTTTGGGACCCCTGTTCTGGACATCTCTGATGTCTCTGGCTCACTCCGGCTTCTGTAATTACTGCTGGTCGATCCACCTGGCATCGTGGGTTTTCCCAACATGCATCAGGTTTGGCTGATAATAAGCTCACCTGTAAACACCACCTCATCAATTGGAGACACAAAGATTAGCTGGAGAAAGTGGTGGGTGTCCTTGGAGAGAAGAAGGATTTAATGCTAAATATCACAAAATGATCAAATGAAAACAAGAGAGGATGAAGGCTGGCGATGGGAAAGAAGGAGACGATGAGAAAAAAAAGAGAGCAGAGAAAGTGTGGACTACTGGAAGAACTGCGGTGAACTGGGGAAAGAAAAGTCGAAATGGTGTGCTCAAAGATGACTCTGCACATTTAGAGGATGTTTGGTTCAACCTGCTGCTGTGAAGCAGGATTCTCCACCTCATGAACAGAATCAACAATAAATATGGATCCAGGCTCAAAAATGAGCTCCTTGGATATGAGCTTTAGAATGACTTAGTTTCCATTCAAAACCAGGTTTAAATACCTTGCAGGGCAGCATAAAGCCCACTGCTAACATTAAGACATGAAAAAGAAAAATAACAACAAAACGGTCAGTTCAGGTGTCTTATAAAATATGTGAATCAGGAAATTGTCTGTATACCAAACTGAATGATTGTTGTTCCCTACTTCAAAAAAACACTTTAGATATTAAAATGGAAAAATATTGTATTTTCTATTTTTTTTTTAATATATCTTTTTATTTAAAAAGTCAATGTTTAACTTGGGTGCATAAACACGTCATTTTATTTCAGTGTCAAATGCTCTTTAAAGTAACGGATTATAATTAAAAGTGTTTTCGGACCTTTACTGGTTGATGATTTTCTTTATTCAGACCCCACTGATTTTTAATCATCTCTGCTATAGAGGGACGTTTGTTCCATCACTGAAGCAAGCAACTTGTTCTGTAAATAGACATTCGAAAAAAGAAAAATGCTATGCAGAGATGAAACTTTAAACAATATATTTATTTTTAAAAAATATCAATTAAAGCATTTAAGATTAACTCCTGGATCCTGATCCATGAATCTACATCAGATCAGGTTCTTCAACTGAGACAGAAGGGAAAAAAGTCAGGAGGAAAATCGCTGAGTCTCATCTGAAACAGAAAGGAAACCTCACTGGATCAGAGGCGGTTCTGGACCGGTTCTGTCAGCAGAAAGTCTGAGTGGACCTTGATTGGCTGATGCCTTGTTGTTCTCCTGTTGGCACAAAGCTGGGTTTGAAAAGTTCTGCAGCTTCACAGCCTGAAAGATTCCATTCAATTCAAAAATACTGTTTTGATCCCAATGCAAAAAATGTTTCTTCTTAATCATTTTTTAAAGCAGTAGTTATAGCTGTTGGTAGCTGTCGGCAGGAGTATCTTCTGTGGCCTGTTGGTATTTAACAATCTGATGAAGAGGATGCTCACTGTTCTCCATAATGTTCTTCACTGTATGAAATCCTCTCCAGAGGTTCCAAAGGATTCCCAAAGAACAGAGCTGATCTTCTTTATTAGCTTGCTAAGCTTTCTTTAAAGAAGTTTGAATTTGCTTGATTGGCTTCAAGGGAATGGAGCTTGGATTCTAGCCCTTCATCTTAGTGAAATACTTTAAATATCCAAATTTCAAGCCAATATTTTTATTGGAATCCAGGACAAGACCTTATTAAAATTGTAACATTTAAAAAAATATGGATATTTTGATGGCAAAACTTAATGTCAATGTAGTAACAAGAAAGTTGCCGAATATAATAAGAAAAATAAAAGTGCTTCAATAAGAAACTCATGAAAAACACAGAGTGAAAGAAACACAATTTTATTTGGTCCAACCATAGAGGCATTAATGCTGATACTGGCACTTAATTTTTTTGTTTTAGTTTATACATCTATATATAATTGTGAACTAGGATTATGAACTTTTTAACTTTACTGTTTAACTTTTCAATTAGCTTTTTACCTTTTTTCTTGACTAAACTTTTTCCCAACTTTATTTACAGTAGGTAATATATCATTCAAAGGCTCATCTAATTGGTCAAATGCCAAAATCAGATATGCAGCCATGTAGCAGCATCTTTGCTGAATAGCTGGATATAGATCTTGTGTTTCTAGACCTCTCGGAGGGATGGGATTAGTAAGGGGTATGCAAGGGATAAAAAAAATTAATTTGCCCTATAAAGGGCTAGAAAAGTTTGTGATAACGTTGTGTCTCAGCCTGGTGCATTCACTGACCTCAGGTTAACTCAGTGTTTGTCTCTCTGGGATTTTTATTCTGACAGGTTCTAGTTTCTTTGCGAAGGACACAGGTCAGCTGCAGCGCTTCGCTAATATAAATGATCGCTTAGCTTTTGGGTTTTGCTGCTTGCAGGCCTGTCTGGACCTGCTTGGACCCATTTGGACCCGTCCAGTCCCATTACCTTCACTCAGTGAACCTCTTTAATAGAAGCTCCAGACATTTAGATCCACAGATTTGCTTGATCCTCATGATGAGCAGTTGGACGGGGTTCTGGTCTGACCCAGTTGATGCCATTTTGTGCTTCAGTCATAAAACTTGTTTGTAGAACCTGATCTGTGTTTCACCATCAGCAGAACATCTGATCTTCAGGCAGAGTTTAATACATCAGGTTATCTCGGATCCTGATCAGAAGACATTATTTTATCTAAAAAAATAGAAAAGAAAATGTGTCTTTGAACGTGTCTCAGTTCAGCTAGAACTTCATCTGTAGAAGGCAGAGGTTGATTTAGATCTTCCATGATTGCTTCACCTCTTTTAGTTTTCATCTTCATGCCACTGACCTCTAAAGGACTTTAAATGGTGTTGTAAGAAGTCGTCTTTGTGAGTCCTGTTCCACAAGGACGAAGCAGCAGGCCGATGAAAGGCCGACTCGTTCCTCCTGTGTGGAATTTCACCTTGAACTGCGCAGTTAATTAATCCACGCTCATGTTTCCTGCTGGGAGCTGCAGCTCTGCAGCTTCCAACGACGTGTTCCTGCAGGATTCAGGCACGAGATGAAATCTTAAACAAAACCTCCACTTTTCAGAGATCAGATTTCTGCCAGAAACTGTTCAGCTGACTTATAAGAGAAATAAACCTTCAAAGCAACCAGGGAAAACCAGCCTTTCTGGCTCTTAGTTCTGGAAACAGCAGTTCAGAGCAGGAAGCTGTCGCTTTCATGGCTGCTGTTCCTTAATCTTCCCCCAGCAGCATCAGAGGCCCGATAAGAGGCTCCCAGGGACGCCTGTCAGAACCAGCTAGTATTTCTCCAACAAGATGTCAGTTGATTGGGGTGTGTTAAAGAGCTGCTGAGCGGTTTCTGACCACATATCTGCTGCTGGATGGCTTCCTGTTAAAGACCGCAGCAGGCCGATGATCTGACAGGGGAACCAGCCTGTCGCTGGGCTAAGAACAGGCAGGAAGTCTCCAAACTGTTTTCCTCTGGTGACACACAGAGAACCGGACCTTCAAGATGTGCACGTCAAAAAAATCTACTGGTTTAAAGGAGGACAAGGACATGCAGGAAACACATTTTAATGCAGCTGTCCCTGCTGGGAACAAAGTGGACAAGCCTCATATTATTAGAAGTTCTGCTCTGAGTGGAAAATAACCTGAGAATATAAAAAAACCTCAACAGGACAGACGCAAATTTGAAAGTGTTCTGAATATTAAAAAACAACTAACAAACGTCAGAGTCAACTTTATCTGGAGAGAACCAGGCTCTAGTTCTGAAACCAACCGACCAGGTTTTAAACCTGCTCATCTTTGAAGGATCGCTGGTCTGTTGTTGGCCCAGCAGGTTCTCTTTGACAGTACCTCCAAAGTACATCAAACTGGTCTGTGTCTCCAGACGTCTAATGGTTCCAATACCCACAGTGATCAGTAGTATCCTTCTGTTTAGTGTTGTTGGTGTCCCACTGCTGCATGTTTCTGAACATCTTCTTCATGTGGAGATTTGTCTTTGCTGGAGGTGAGGTAACTGTTGGATTTCTACAACTGGTGTGCAGGCGTGCATGGTAACTCACTACAGGAAGAGTCTAAGTACACATCTCTGTGGCACTCCATGCTGACTGAAGGAGTTTGAAGGGAATTTTGTTAAATTATTTTTGAAAGCAAAGAATATATTTTGTAAATTGAAATTTAAACTAAAGGGAAAAGTCCGGTCATATTCAGAATTCAAACCTCTGAAAGTACTTTAAATATAAAATTATTACATACTTTTCAATAAATGATAAGTGTTTTTAATTAAGAGCAATTTTCATTTGATTGTGCTTTACTGGAGGCATCCATGTTGGTCAAAGAACACTACTGCAATCTTTTTTTTTTTTTTTTATTTTATTAGTGTCATGATGGGTTCTCTAATGGAGACCCAATAATGCAGAACACCACTGACGGACACCAGGATGAAAAGTTTAACAAGTTTATTTTGCACAATACACAGAATGTACTGATGGCGGGTTGAGGGCCTGGGTTCTGGTTTCACCGGAGTCTGCGGTGAGAGACAGAGCTGTTATGGACTGCTGACAAGATTTGATTTCCAAAGGAGCACTGATTGTACCTTGAGGGTTCTTGAGGTCCTCTTTTGGAGAGTCACTGTTGGTTCTGGAGAGGTGTTTATCAAAGCAGAGTCCGTTTGCTGCTTCAGCGTCTCCGTCTAGCTTGAACAGACCTTGGCTTTGGTTTCCTAGCTCTAGTCCAGAGCTGCTTGGAGGTTCTCAGAGAATCTTCAGGGTTTGGCTCAGAGGGTCGGCTCGGCAGGTTAGCTCTTCCTGAGCTTTCACGGAGGAGACACGGGTTTCCTGGAAACACAGAGAAAGTGATTAGAATCCAACCTGGATTCAAAGTCATGGAGATTACACAAAGATCTAGGCTTTAGCGCTGACCAACTGGAACAACACTGCGGCGTTGAGGCAAGGTCTGAAGATAGCTTATATAGTGGATCCTCTGATGATCTAGATGAGCTGCAGCTGTGCAGGGAGGCTCCCTCAGAGGATCCATCGGCGGACTCTGCTGGAGAAAGATGGGATTTTCTCCAGCTCCCAACAATTAGTTTTGTTTTTTTACAGATTTAATACTTATCAGACTGAGTTTTACAAATTACTTTTGAGATTCTTTTCAAGTTGTGTCACAGATCACATTCTCTTCCAATAGAAACGCTTGCTTCTGAGGTGCGCACCAATTGAAATAATGTTGCTAATGTGTAGCAAACCAGAAATCAGTTTTCACACCAGAGGAAAGCCGCCCCCAGAATTAAAGACAATTTAATTTATAAAACTCCATTTTAAAAGAATGCAATTAGTAAAAACTCCATATCTCAAAAAGAAAGGAATATATATATATATATATATATATATATATATATATATATGCATATAAAAACTTAGTGATATGCGAATGAGACGTAGGCTTCGAGGCGTGTGTCGAAGTAATGGAGGGGCGCTTCCCCGATGCGCGTGTCGAGGTATGATTCATTTAGAGGAGGGGCCAAAATTGATGACGCCCCGAGGCCTCGCGCACGCGTGAAACCACGTGACCGCCTTCGGGAAGTGGTTCAGAATGCTAAAGAAATTTTTGAAAGGCATCTAAACAGCCCCCAGTGTTCAGTTAAGATGTGGGAGTTTGGAGGAGAGCTGCTCTCAGCTGGATAAAAGTTTGGATAGATTCTAATAATAGATTGGTTGGAAAACACGGCCAATCTAGTTGCTAATTTGGTTGGAATAAACAATGTAATTATCAAAATTTGAGCAAACCACCCGACAAAAGTCTGCCAAGTAACACGCCAGTGTTAAGAAGTATTTTCTCCTGAGTGAGATCAGCTACATAGGTGGCGTCAGCTGTAACAGTCAGACTCCCACTCTAGGAGGTTGATGGTTCAAGTCCTGTCTTTGACTTTTGAAAATTTCGATTACACTTAATTATTTTTGGTTGATGAGACTAATTTGCATTTTTTTGCCAGAGTAAAAATATAGATTGGGTAAATTAGGTCGGTTTAGCCAAAAGATTGGTTGAACACAACTTCCAACCTGATTGAAACCAAAAAACGTGGAAAAAACTATCATGTTTGAATAAAATGACTAACACCTTTCATTTTAGCTCATCATTACCCAATTTGCACAAACACTGTCACTGTTTGCTTGAGTTTATTTCACTCAAATGGCAGAAAAGCGGTGCACCTTAAATTATTCTTCTAAGAAATTTTACACTTAAAAACTTACAAAAGATTTTTTATTATACACACCAACCATTAAATAATTTCAAGGGAACTTAAAAGGGGAAAAAAAGAAAAACAGTTGCAAAAAAAAAAAAAAAAAAAAAAATCACTGATTTTATTACAAACTGTAGTTCTGTTTTCCACCAGTAGGTGGTGACATGTTCATGAAGCCTCATGAACTCATGGGGATCCGTTGAAGCAATTTGGCCAAACGGTTCAATGCCTCATGAGGCTTCATGTCACCATCACTACTATAAACCATGAATCCACAAAAATCCAAAACTACATCAAACCAGGACTACTCACGTCATGACAAGGGGGCAAAGAGATGACGACAAACCAGCCAACTGTGACTGAACAGGAGGAGGTAAAAGAGAGAGAAAAACAAAGACCAGGCTAATTAGCAGATTGGGAGCAGGTGTGATAGAGGCAAGAAGGAGGCTGATACAGGAGGGCAAACAAAAAATATCTAAGGACTCAAATACAATAAAAAATAACTAGAAATGGAAATAAGACCAATGAAAACTCAGAGATAAAACTTGAAAAGAACCAAAACCATGACAAACCTGTGTAAAAAATAAAATATAATAAAATAAACATTTACATAAAGATTTTTTTAAATTTCCATTTACCATACATCTTGTTTGCTTGCAGCAATAATGGAAGAAAACTCATTCTAACGATGGAGGAGGTGAGACTGTTTGCCTGAGATTCTGGGGTTGGTTAGCAGGAACATGCGGACCCAGCTGATGATTGACAGGTTTTGGAAAAGAGGAGCTCATGAGTCAGCTGGTCTCATCTTCTAAGATGATATAACTCCACGCCTCAGTTTTTAGGGAGAGACAGAGGAACGTCATTCTGGCTGCTATTAAGTTAGTTATTTCAGCCTCAGTGATGGCTGATGGGACCCTGAGGTTCTCTAACAGACACCATCATCTCCAGCGCTTCACCTTGAGATCCATGAACTCTTCATACAGGATTGGACCCAATGTCCAACGGGCAGTGGGAACAGGTGCTTTCTTAGTTACAAATTATGAAACGTTTTAGAACACGCCATCAGTGAAAAGGTTAAAGGTCATCGGATGTGCTGTAAATGCAGCATAATGAATCGAATATGATGCCAGAGCTCAGACGTTCTGCAGTCATCAACTCGACTGCCGCTCTGATTGCCTCCAAACCTAAATGGTTTGAGTCATGACCCGCATTGGTGTGACTGATTGAGCTGTGGCCTGTTGGCAGCTCTGGGACGTCCACCCTCAGATGTTACAGTTTGACTAATAAGAGACATCGCCCAATGGGAGCACAGAAACCAGATGAGGGAAAGCTCTGATTGGTCCAGATTGATGTTTTACCTCTATGTGACCAAAATATGTTATTACATAGCCTGTGCCATGAGGTCAATGAGTTCCTGACTTTACCATGAGGATGATGGTGATGAATTGAGAAAGAGGGTGGAGGTGGGCGGGGCTAAATTCTTCCAGCTGGAGTAGATTTCCTCTGCAGGCAAGGACTGAACAATAAGAGCTGTGTTTTACAGCTGAGAGTGGACCACATCATGCAGTGTGTGAGGGTGCTGCTCCAGTTGTGTTTTGCTCCTGTCCTGTCTGCTTTGAAGGATTGAAAACTGCTGACTATCACCATGCAGAGGTCCCACCCTGTGTGTGTTGGGGTGTTTGGGTCCGTGTGTGTGAACCCGCTGGGACAGGGTTGGTTCCCCATCAGGCATGTCGAGACAAAGTGAGGACATTCAGAACTGACCTTCTCCTGTTTCCTAGTTCATTCCCAGGTCTGTTTGGCTCGCTTTAGGATCTGGCTCACTTAAATACCCCCCTCCCCAAAAGAAAGAGACTATTTTCTTTCAAGCGGTTGGATTAAAACTCAATCTTGCTCTGAAGTTTTAAATTCCTATAGTTTAAGTTTTTCTTTGTGCAGCGGTTGAGCACATTTATTCAACAAGTTGGTGTTTAAGGAAGTTTGGGCTGCAGCCAAACAGGATTTGATCGAGAGCAGTGGGGGATTCTTATACATGAATGGAATTTAAATCTTTTATGTTTATGAGCTAAAAAAAAACAAGAAATCTCCCTTAATGAACTCCTAAAGTTTGTTAGGGGGATTCTGAGCCACATTGTGCAAAACCATCACAATTTTTAAGACTGAGGTTCAAGTATCATCAGACTAAAGCACTTTTAAAAGGTAAAGGGACTTTAAAGAAGGTGGGATTGTTTCAGACTCATTTATAATGCAATCTCCAAACTGTCTGAAGTCCATCAACCTGCAGAGAGAACCTTATTCATGAGAGGAGAACATTTCAGACAGAGGCCGGACTTCCCTGGACGTTCAGGCAGATTCAGTCTGAGGTCAGCTTGAGAAGCTCAGAGAAATGACAGAAGATTAAAAAGCTCTGTCTCAGACTCTACAGGATCCAGTTTGGAAGTTAAAGGTTGCAAAGCACAGGGTTGGGGGAATGATGATGCGGGCTTGTTCTGCAGCCATGTGGCCTTTTTAGCTTCCATTCCTGTAGTTTTCAGGATAAAGTCACTAAGGAAAGCCTCTGTTGTGAATGCTTCAGTTGGAGATCTTTTTTTTTAAATAAAATAAACATGATCTGACTCAAGAACCAAGAACTAGAGAGAAGAGTTCAAAGCTGAGTGGTTCCACTCTCTTTGTTCTGTTTTAGAAATATACTTTTCCTCTGTGTGCTCCTCTTCCTCTGTCCACTTTGAGGTGGAAGAACTGGACAACATCTGGATGCTTCAACTCTTCCTTCCATAAACACACTAAAGGCTTTTATTCTGAAAGATTTCTCGTTCAGATGTAGAGAAAGATTCATGTCCCTTCATGTCCCGCATTCAGGCTGCTGATGTGATGATAAACATTATTTATCATGACTGCTGCAGTCCTTACGGCCTTTAGTCAGAAAGTGGATCATCAGCTGCAGTTTCACATCTTTGCATCACAGATTTTAAAGTCAAATTAGTCTGAATAAATGACTCCTTGACCTTTCAGGTTTTGCAAAGTTTTTTGATTGTTGTATTAGAAAATGGTTTAAAAAACGAAAAACTTATTAAATCTGGTAAAAATTTTCCACAAAAAAATACTTTGTTGGGTTTATGCATGAAATATTCAGTCTTGGGTCTGACTGGGTTTGTTTCGTAACGTCCCGATAAGTTTATTTATCATATTTGACTTTTTTTTCAGACTGTTTCTGATTGTTGAGTAGCAAAAAAGTCCAAAACAACTTTTGACTTTTTATAAAAATTATTATTATTTTTAGTTAAAACTTTCTAAACATTTCTGCCATCCTTGGTCAGAGGATGCTTGTTGTCCACATGTTGGACCTTTTGGATTCTCTCTATAGGACATTTCATTAATGGTAATAATAATTGAACTTAATTGATCTCACACTGGAGAAATTTACCTGTGCATTTAACTCATCCCCTTGAGAAGCGGTGGGCTGCCATACTGCAGTGCCTAGTGAGCCAGGGTGTCAGTCTGTGGGAGTGGGGCTCAAACTCAGAACCTCAGGATTCCAAGCCTTATGTCCTAACCACTAGGCCGCCACCCTCCACAATTTTTAGATCGGTTCTCAGATGCTTGTTGGACCTCTAGACATTCTGACTGCTGGCCAGGAGTTTTCTTTTTTTTTTTTTTGTGGGAAAGCGAAGATCAAACAAAAACATTTCTGTTGTACTTCCAGCTTCCTCGTAATATAATTAGGCCTCTCTATTTGTTTCAATAACTGTTACCCTTTCAAGTAAAGTGTGTTTTGTGTTATAAAGAACGATTTTCAGTAATACTAAACTCTGATAAAACTGAGACAGTTTTATCTTTGTAACTGAGACCTGAATCTGTTCCTGTCTCTCCTTCAGTCCTGGAGATCCTGCAGCTGGTGAAGAAGCGCGATCTTCTCCTGGCCGACACCCACATCCTGGAGCTGGAGCAGGAGTGCAACGAGTCAGCAGCCACCGAGCCAGAGGATGCCACCAGCCCCGGCGTCAAAGATGGCAGCCGGAGGAAGGCCAAGGACGTAGAGCTTCTGTATGAGGAGCTGCAGAAGGAGCTGTGGGCCGTGGTCAGAGAGTCCCTGCGGTCTCAGACGGCGGGGCCCAATCTGGGCCTGGTGGTTCAGGTGAGGACCTTGCTGACAGGCAGATGTTAACATAAAGAAAAGCAGAACATTCCTGTAATACTAAAGAGGAGAGAAACATCTTTGTGTTTTTGGTTCTTAGGTCCTGCAGCAGGAGGAGAAAGTTGATAAAAACTGGGAAGGCCGTGAAGGGGTGGCCCCTGGGGGCCCGAGACCACGCCAACTGAAGCAGCGGTGGAGAGAGGCAGTGGAGGAAGCGGCAGACAGCTCACTGCCTCAGAAAGCTGAGTTCAAGGCTGGAGAGTTGGACAAGTACCTGGACCGGCTCCGGGCTCAGGTTGTGGAGGACCTGGGGGCCGCCAAGAGGAACGTTGTGGCCATTTATCCCGACGAGTTCCAGGCCTTCCAGGTGAGAAGGATTCCAGACACAGACTTGGACCCTGCTCCCATCTAGGACCACATTTATGTACCTTCAAAAACAATGCTGACTATAAAAGGTTTTGTTGGAGATTCTTCATTCTGACCTTTGACCTGTTCCAGGTGTATGCGGAAAGCTACCACCAGGCGGTCGCCAGTCGCCTGAAGGCCATCACTGACAACCAGCTGGAAATCACAGACATCTACTCTCTGCTGGACTGGCTGCACAACATCTACAGCAGGTACGGACACTATCCTCAAGACCAGAAGCTCTGAACGAGTCCAGGTCAGCTGCAGGGAACAACCAGACTCAAGCTAGGTTAGCTGCATGGAGCTTTTCCTTTTAGCCTCTAAGTCAAAGAAGCAGATGACGAGATGTTTGAGGGATGCTGAGAAAAAAAAGCTAAAGGAAAAAAGCATATATATTGTGAAACTGAAGTAGAGGCTAATTTGGCTTTTATAGATAGATGCTATATGAAGAAATCTTTTGCAGATGCCTAAAGCCTGGCGTACACATGTGCGATTTTTGGGGCTTATTTTTTCAAATTAGATGCTTACAATCATTTTCGACGTGGGCCAAGTTTCAGCTTGACCGTGGGTCATGAGAATGGAGTGTAGTGTACAGGGGATGCTGAGGCGTCATCAGCCTCACCCCGGATCAGGAATCATGAGTTGGGAGAAAAATCAAACATGTTTGTAAAAGTGGGCAAATCGCTCAGGGGCATGCGCCAAATAAGGATTTTTCTTTTTATTCTTCCTCTCAGATGTAAACACAGCAGCATGGCAGGGATGCAATGAGTGAAATGCAGTTCTGTCTGTAAAATTGACAGACCGTAGTAGCTACGTTTGCCCAGCCATGTCTTCTTTTCAAATATGTTGTCGCCTTTTCTTTTCAGGACTTTCAGCACAAAAATTGCACAAATTAGCAAGGCGGCGCGGTTCACTATAGTGAGCTTAATATTCCTCTTCTATTTGTTTGGCTTCAGGATAGAAGCGTCAGAGCAGCTCCATCTCACTGCAGAGCTGAGTCCGACGTGGTTTTTAGTTGTACAGTGTGAGCAGGTAGATCTCATCAGAGCGTTGTGAGCTGTGAACTCATACTGTAGCAGCAGCTGCGTGCAACGACTGAAAAAAATCTCACAGTGTATGCCCGTCTTAATGCCTGTTGTTTGTTTTCTGTTTTGATCAGTCTCTCTGCTGTGTTCGAAATCAGCATTAAAGTGGTTGTTGTTTAGAATGATTTTTGCTGGTCCTCAGTGCCCACTGTCTTTGATCTAGAAATAGGTCAACATTTCATATGTTTCATATAAGTGTATTTACCCTTAATTTGAGCAGGTAAATAAGAAGATTTTCCAATGGAATGAGTATCTTTGCTCTTTAAACAATATAATTAGATAATATGCTCCTGAAATAAGACAAAGAAACATTTTTTTCTTATTTTTTATGCACTTATTTTAAGAAAAAAATGACTTATCTAGATTTGTATTTTTTTCCAGTGCCCAACACAGGTCTAAAACATTAAGGTCACTGAGCCTAGGGAACCAGGATTGATAATTACTAGCTTAACTGGAGTAAATTATTATAACTCAGTAAAATTATCTTTTTTCTCTTTATTCAATGATGTTTTTCCAATATGTGAAAAGCTAATATAGATTTCCGGTTATCTAGCAAACAATACAGCAGAGCTTAGGTACAATTTGGAGGTGTGTGTCCAAATCTGACCAGAATGATTAGAATGATTTCACTGGCAAAGAAAAGAAAGTCAAAGCGATACAGTGGTGCTGGATTATAGCTTCCAACATATTTTTGTTTATAAATTGGATTTGTTTTAATTAAATGCTCTAAGGCAAAATATACTGTGAAGTAGTACCAGACCCCAAATTGAATTAAACTTCTACCTAATCCAAGTGTGCTTTGCCAAAATTATGTCTTAAATAAGTTTCAAATGTTTTTCAGAGACGTTCTAGGAACGGTGTGCATCACAAGTCCTTTCAACCGCTCTCAGCTCAGCCCTCTGCTGCCTTCAGAGACCGTGGACAGACTGGAGCTGGACTGCCTCAACTCTGTCCGGGTCAGAAATCCCAACACACCAGCAGGGGGAGCCCCTTTGCTATTCATTATAATTAAATTTTTAGAGTAACTGAACATGATGAGATGAACACCAATTATCTACAGATGTTCCTGATTTGATTGGGAAAAAAGGATTGTTGTTTAATTCAACCCCAACGTCTCCCTCTGCAGGCGAAGGTGACCACTGAGCTGACTCAGGTGCTGGAGGAGGAGGAGAAAAGGTGGATGGAGACGCTGCATGTCGAAGAATACCAGATCACATTGGCAAAAACCGTCATCCAGGTAACCTTATCCTGCTGTTTCCATGGTAACAGCACATGAGACACTGCACTTCCTGCCTCTCTGAATTAACAAACAGACAGAAATCAGAGCAAAATGTGACACAAAGGTGGATTGTGAAGAATTTTCTACACTGATTGTTTTCTGGATCCGTCCAGCCAAAGTCAACATCAACCACTTCCTGATCTCAGACACACATCTGATCGCTTCTCTGCTGGCCTCTAGGGTCCAAATCAAGACATTACAACTAATAGCGGGTGAAACTGGTTTATGCTTGGAGAGGAGATTCCCAATTGGTATAAATCCTCCAGTACAACAAGAGAAATAAAAACCTGGAAAATTGGTGATTTATCAGCTTTTTATTTGAGCTGATCGGCTGTAACATGACCGTAGCTATTGAAATGTTTGGTTGCAACTAGGGCAGCGACTCTTTATGGCATCTAACCTTTGGCTTAACTTTATTGCCCCTGGTTCATAAAAGCACCGTACAGATAAAGTTGTCACCATGGTAACTCTGTCTGCTGCTGTCATTACAGAGGTTGCAGGTTGATCTGGATCGATCGGCCTCCATTAACAGAAGTCTGGGCTCCAGGGTGGCTCAGTGCAGCCTGAACGGACTGGCTGACTTCCTGTACAGGTACGCAGTTTCCTGAAACACTCTTTCAATCCAAAGGTAAAAAGATAAAAAGAAAAAAAAAAAACAAAAAAAAAACAACAACAATAACACAGTGATCAAAACCATGCAATTTCATACGCCGGAGTGGGAATGGTGTTTACCCCAAATGGTTTTCTTATGTTTTGGCTTCTTGTCAAACTTAAATGTTTATAGTGGATAAATATAGTGAAAGGAAATAGAAAAGACTATTTTCAAATGCTTTCTTCACTTATTAATTACTTCCCCTCCTTCGTCTTTTCCTACTGGAAAAAGTAAATAAACTCCAAATCCTTAGAAGGAACAGCTGAGATCAAGGTTTTGTGATAGTGTTGCGGTGGAGCAGAGGTAGAGCGCCATGCAAAGTCATACTGGATTTAAATCCTGACCTTTGCTACTTGTCTTTCTTCTTCTCTCCAAACCATTTTCTTTTTACTATCAAGTAAAGTCCTCTAAGTACCTAAAAAAGTTTTATGGGTCTTTATTAATGCCACTGAGGAATTCTGACCTGCTTCGCTGATCATAGCTCATATTTTATGAGTTGGATTTTAGTCCAGACTTTGACTAGGCCACTCTAAAACCTCTCTTTAAAAAGGTTCTCCTGATAGCTGAAATCCTCTAATAAGGTTCTCTTGATAGCTGTTCTGTAAAGGAGCATAGTTCACATTTCCATCAGTTATGGCACATCTTCCTACCAAAGTAGCAAAGCAGCCCCAGAGGATTACTCTGCCACCACCATGTTGGACTGTCTGATGTTTTAAGTCAACAGTAACATAAGGTCCATTTTTATCATGTTTATCCACAGAATATTATCCCCAAATTGTAAGTATTTAAGGTTAGGTAGATGTTTTTGGATAACATGAGGCAGCTGTTTGGGTCAGCATTGGTTTGGTTTTGGGTCTTTACAATAAAAACCATCTTCATTTGAATTTAACTGAGGCCTGCAGAGATTTAGATGTTCTAATTTCTTCAGAGAACTCCTGGAGTAACGTTGGTAGTTTGGACTCTATTGGGACGGTTCCACAGTGTCCCATGTTTTCTCCATGTGTCCATAGAATTCCATGCCTTAGAAATGGTTTAGTGGCCCTTTAGATGTCAAGGAAACCATTTTTTATTTTAGTTTTCCTAATTTTCATGAAGATTTTTGGGTTTCTTTTTAAATTATTTAATATTTCTGTGGGTCAGGTAATGTAAAGCTGAAGCTTTCTCTTTCCCTCCATCACAGTTAATTAATTACTGAAAAATGACAGTGTTTTTTGCTGGTGGGTCAATAATAGTTAAAAAAAAATCCATTTATGAACAAAACTATCATTCAAAAACTGTCTTGTGCTTTTTTGTAGTTCATCTTTATCCAATTTAACTTTTTTCTCAGGTTAAACATGGAAGTTGAAACAGAGTAAGAATCAAAGGGGGGTGAATACTTTCCACTGCAATGTTAACTGTTGACCAAGGGGTGATAAACATTTATGTTAGACCTTTAGATGTTTCCATGCATTTCAACAGGTGACCTTATAAATAGAAACCCAACAGACTGGTGACCTCCTGCAAATACATAATAACAACAGTTTTGTTAAGCTGTTTTTTGGGGCTTTGATGTTCTGCTGTGTTTCAGCTTCCAGCGTAAAGTGGAAATGTTCCATGAGGGGATGCAGAGCGGCATGTTTGGAGACAATGACGACGGATACGTTTCCAGAACCATCTCCTTGGTCAACTGCTGCCCTCCTTTCAGGTACAAGTTAAGGATTGAAGACTGTTGATTAAATCTGTGCTTCACAGAAAGTTTAACAATTTTTCCGAATGATCACCAGTAGGGCTGGGTAAAAAATGCGATTTTGAATCGATTCCTTTTACATTTTGCAAAAATCGATGTCTGGGGAATGAGATTGATTCATTTTATAGTGACCCGTGTGATGTTCACATTAAAATAAGCAGGAAAGATGCTCTCAAAATGACTTCAGACAGCTGCAAATATAGCCAATAGGTTGACTGAAGACGTTAAACAAATGGGGCTGACCAGCAAACACCCTGTAGCTGTTACAGACAACGCTGCACATATAGTTTGTGATTGGAGATAATGCAGCTCATGAATGTCTGCTGTGTGTCACCTCTGCTTGCTCGAATGAGGCTTTTTCACTTTTCACAAACAAGTTTGCACTTTTGAGACAGTTTTGTTCACATCTCATGTTTAAACTGTCTGATTTACAAGTTTGAGTTTAATGTGACAGGAAAAAACTAAATAGTTGAGTATTTTGAAACACAGTTGAACCACTTTCATTATAGTAAAAACAGATCGAATCGAAATTAATCGAATAATCAAATAGATTCAGGACTTTGGCCCGAAAATACCCAGCCCTTATCACCAATTCCTTTAAGGACTTGTTAAATGGTTTTGTTTGAATCAGATCAGATATTGCATTTTGTGGTTTTATCAGGTCTGGTTTGTTTAAAGATTATCTGGGCTCCCATACGGTCTCTTGTCCATCCTCTTAGAGATGTTGATGAAAGCTTTAATTAGATGTGAACTGTTTTCCTAAGTTTTATTTAATTTTTATATGAAACCATATACACATTTCAAAAATCTTTAGAAGTGATTCTTTGCTTAAAGGGGCTCAGTCATGTTGTATGCCTGTAAAAAAAGACCAAAAACCATTTGATCCCGATGACGTGAGTAAATAACTAAGGTTTATTAATATAGCACCTTTCTCAGTGAAGCGTCACAAAGTGCTTTACCATTTGAGGCATAGAAAACAAAGCAGCACTATATAAATAAAATACATGTAGACAAAATAAATACATAATTATAGCAGCCCTTGATAAAATGGGTCTAAAATGCTTGGTTAAAAAAGAATGTTTTTCGTTGTTCAGCTTCAGTCCTGATAATGTTTGGATTGTCCAATTTAGATGAAATGGATCCCATGAGAAGAAATAAACACAGGTAGCGCCATCTGCTGGCAGTACTGTGGAGCTACTAGAAAGACAGACTTTAGAGGTTGATGCAGCTACTTAATAGAACCTCACTGTCCTGTAATGTCAGCTGATATTAATATTATCAAATAAACTATCAGAACATAAAGGAAAAGATAATTTGCTTATCAAACAAACAGAAACACATCCTCAAGGTAAAAAACCTTGAGGTTTTTTTTTACTCTGACTCCACCCTTTCACTGAATTACAGGGTCTGACCAGGAGGTGACGCTTCTCTTTAGATCTTAATGTCCACAAATCATGACAGAAAGAATATTTTAGTTCAAAGATTGATGTTTAAAAAGGAATTAAATGACCAGCTGAGGACCCATTAAGGAAAGTGGGGAAATTTTGTGAATGACTTCACACGTCTTTAAATGACCAAATAGTTATTTTCAAATATAAATATCAAACCTATGAACTCTACTTCAGATCTTGTGAATTTTTTTCACGGAGTTACACTTTCCTATTCAGCTTTCTTCTTTAAACCTCATTATTATTTTATTTATTTTTTTTATTTAGAAAGACAGATTTCCATCACATCAGTAATCACAGCTTCATCCATTTTAAGATTATAACTGAGGATATAAGCAGAAAGTCCAAGTGATTTTGTCCATGTTGCCTTTCTGGTATTTTTAACAGAATATCACTAACTTAATTGTAAAGATAACAAAAAATGAACAGAATTAAACAGTAATGGGGATTGCACCACCTCGGGTAATAAAAACCACAAAGACATAAGAGGGCAAGACATATTTCAGAAGAACAATCAAATGAAGTCGGATCTAATTGGTTTCACATACTCAGTCCATTTGGACCAAATCTTATAAAATTTTTCTTCTTCTAATTTGAGGGAAAAACAGATCCTTTCCATCACATAAATCTGCTAAACAATTTCAATCCATTCATCAATAGTGGGTGGGTCTGGGTCTGCAGGTGCTTTAAGGTGGTTTAAGACTGAGTGTAGGAGCTGATGCAGGAAAATGCAGTGCATCAGGAAGGCATCCCTACAGGGTTTATATCCTCAGCGAGGTTTGCTGCACCTCACTTCCACTCAACTAGATGTGGAAGTAGTGACGTCTTAATTTAGTGGACAGATGAACAATAGATATCTAAGAACGTTCAGTTACTGGGTTTCATCATATAAAACATCCTAAATAAAATAAACGGATTAAGTTGCACTTTAAATGATTTGTTAATACATAAAATAGAGGAAGAAAGGATAAAAAGTCTTAATTCTTTCTTTGAAGGCTTCGCTAAGTATTAAGATGAGGAAAACATTTCCTCAGGGAGTCTAGAACAACTCATATGTCCGCCGTTGTTTAATCATGTAGGCCAGGTGCCGTCCTGCAAAATATTTCCCAAACAACCAGATATTTTCTTAAACATTCCTGCGGAATCTTCTTTATTGATATCAGGCAGCTTCCATTTCAGGTCGGCATCGAAACTCGTAATCGAAAATGTAAAGTTTGAACAATTCTGGGAGAATTAAAAAGGTGAGAACCGGTTCTGATTGATTGTCGCTGCCCAATCCAAGATAATTTTCCTCTGGATATTTGACTTTTCTACATTTTTACAACTTTGCTGGCAGGAGCTAAGTAGTTTAGCTGCATTACTTCCTTGTTTACACCCCCTACGCAGAGGCACAGTATCCTACCTCATTGGTTATAGTATATATATACACCAGGGACTTTATTTTCTGACAAACTAAGCAGAACCAAAGCGTAAAACACAAAAATAACAAACAATAAACCTGCAGGTAGCAGTAATCCCCCAGAAAAAGGTAACCCTTCAGAGTGAGTTACTTTGGTATAAATTTAGTGTGCGATAAAGTGACCATGCACCTTTAAGCTTTAGGGTAACATAAAGGTTCAACATTCAGACAGAGTGTGAACTTCTCTTCAATGAAACTTTTAGGTTTAATCATGAACGCAGGGCTTCAGTTCCTCCTAGGTTCTCATGGTTAAAGTTCCAGCGTTACTGGGTGGTAAACTGGGAGTTAATGGGCCGCCTAAAGCCTGTTTGCTGAGCTTCCCTCTGTGTTTATTAATGTTGTAAAAGCTCCCTGATCACCAGCCTTGTTTATTGCTGTATTATACACCGTTGTGTTTTTGTTTCTCCAATCAGGAGATCTACTGGGACTAAAAGATTGTGTAACTTCCTGTGTGTTTCTGTGTGAGCAGAGGCTTCGTGCAGCGATGTGCACAGTGTGACCCGTCTGTCAGCGAGGAGTCTCTGCGGCGAGCCAACAAGTCTCTGGATAACATCGTTCAGCAGGGGGTCAGAGTTCTGTCAGAGCGGCTCTACCTGCACATCAGGGTACAACTAAACCCCCCACGCACACACACACACACAGTTTAAGAAACATTTCAGTTTGCAGAACCAGGAACATTTCTCAATCGCTGACATTTGATTTCTACTAACAGTAGAAATCAAAAGCTGCTTTATCAGTAAAGTGTATCTGCGATCTGATTGGCGACCATCCAGCGCCACTCATCCAGAGAAGCTATTTGGTCCGTGCCAATGATGTTATGACGATGGTGATGATGAAGGTTTTTGTATTTTTCCATGCTGCAGCTGTTCTTTGAGCGCCTGGTGAAGAGGAAATGGTTGACCAACACGGAGCCTTATGAGCAGATCGAGGCTCTCATCAAGGAAGACTTCAAGAAGTACCGCAGGATGGACGATCCTCCCTATCAGGTAGATCAGAGTTTCCCAAACTTTTTTGACTTGGGGCAATTTTTCCTCATGTATACCTCTCTTAGTCAGTACTGATGATTTTCCAAAAGTGGAACTTACAGTAACTGAAATAAAGTCTGTTTTACTTCATTTTTTAATTTTAGCATTTCATTTTTAAAATGATATGCTTTCCATCACAAATAGAAAAAACAACATAAAAGTTATAAAATCATATTATCAACCTGTATTTATAAAATAAGTTCCTCTGAGTAACTCCCCTATAATCACATTTAAACTTGATGAATTGGGAACTAAAATACAAAACAAAAAATATATCCAGACTGACTTTATTAGTTTGACTTTGTTATCATCAAGACAACTGGATGAGCTCTGATAGCTCAGTGTGAAAACCAGCTGATCCCAGGCTGTTCTCTACATGCAGTCTGGTCAACTCAAAGAAAAACATACTTTTTGGTTTATAAAAGCTTGTTTGATTTTTTTTCAGAAAGCAAAACAGATCCCAGCCCTATTTTATTTTACCTCCTAAGAAAAAAAATATTTCCATGTACCCCTTGCAATGCACTCGCGGACCATTAGGGTTACGTGTACCCCTGGTTGGGAAACACTGAGGTAGAGGATGCCTTAGTTACAGCGCCACCTGCAGGTTTGATCTAGATGGTACCACTCTTCTCTTTGTGTGTTTGTCCCTCAGCTGCTGGTGGCTGAAGTCCACCGCCGGGTGGTGATGGAGTATCTCCGCTCCATCATGAGGGGCAGGATCATCTGCACCTCCATGAAGATGAGGAAGAGGATGGCTGGCCGACTCCGCGACGAAGGAAAACAGATAAAGGTCCTCTTCAAAGACCTGGTGAGTTCTGAGGAAAGAACTGGGAGCTGCCACTAAAAATGTTTGCATAAATGTCTGAATTAGTAAATCTAAACAGATTTCTGTTCTTTGTTCTCATCTGATCTATACATGCACGTGTCTCAGATCTTCATCTGTGAGAATAAAAAATTTAGAAGCTATGATTACAAGTTAGAAAGTCAAACTTTGCACAGATACGAGTACAAATCACAAATTCTTCATTGTTATTTAGGAATTTGCATATTTATTTAAAATCTTACTTGTAAATTTGTCTAACTCATAAATGTGTTCATTTTAATTTTAAAATTGTAACTTCTGCCTTTAAATGTGTGATTTGAGGTCTGTTCTTGCAAATTTGTGATTCACGCTTGTAAATTTCTAATTTGTAATTTATACATGTTGAATTTTTACTCGTAAATCTGTCATTTTTACTTGTACATTTCTCATTCTTACTCTTAGGTGTTTAATTCACACTCATGAATTAGTGATTCCTACTCATAGATTCCTGATTCTGTGAATTTTACCGGCATAGTTGCTGAATTATAACTTTCTAACCTGTATTCATAACTTCTAAACTTGCATTCTTGCAGATAAAGATCTGATGTCACATGTATGTATGAATTGACAACAAGGAGCAAACACAAATCCAAAATGTATTTATATTATTGAATATTATTTAAAACTTTCAGCATCTACACATATTTTTCAGTGATAGCATCCTTATCCTTTTGCTTAAGAGTTTCTTGAACACAAACCTGAACTGTGGCTGCTGGATCAGATGTGATTAAATAAATAGTTCAAGATAAATCTCTGAGAACTTTGCCTTGTGAGCTCAGTGGTTAAGCTGAGCTTTTTCTGTTCATCTTCTTCCTTTGTGACCTCATGCCTTCTGCATATTTTCAGGAGTCTCCAGCCAGCTGGTTGGACAGCGCTCTGTCTCACATCTCAGAAATCATCCAGCTGGAGGACGTCCCATCCATCCAGATGGAGGTGGGCATTCTGGTCCGAGAGTTTCCAGATGTCAGGTACGTGGCACGTTCACTCCAGCAGAAGAAGAAGAATAAAAGAAGCTTTAACTCCATAACTGCAGCATTATCAGAAAAGAACAGTTTTACCAGAAAATAAGATAAAAACAATTCAAGGAAACCTTCAGTCAACATGAAGACCGATGTTTATATTCATGCAATCCATCATGGTTGTCTTCAACACATTCCAAAAACTTGTACTATATTCTTACACCATCCATCAAACCAATTCCAGTTGTTCTAATTCTTTCTGCTCACTTGTCACTACCTGCTGGGTGTCACTACCTGATCCGTCCCAGAAGCACAATCTGTACCATCAGCTATCAGATAAACATCCGGGGTTCCTTAAATGATGGCTTATGATGGTATTATGGTACTAAAAGCAGCTATTTATATCTGTAACTCACTAAAGAAAGCTAATACACATCTTTAAAAGAATGTTTTATGAATTTTCTAAGAAAATTTTATCTGCATGTTTATCTGCATTTTAGTTTTTTTATTTAATTTTAATAGTATGGAGGACGATCTTCTATTTCCGGTTGGATCATCTAAATAAGTGGTCCTCTTAATTGTCAATCATTCTAGTGATAAGTTTATGTAACGTCGTCCTACGTGCTCGCCCGTTAGCTCTTTTTCTGCGCATGCTGACTTTCAGACATATATATGCGGTGAGCTACGGTTTCAGCTACGGCTTTTCTTTGAAAGTGGCCGAGAGTCGTAAAAGAAAAAGTGTCTAAGTGTATGAGAAGAAAATAAAGGCCACACAAGAGGCAGATATATCCCAGAATGCTTTGAGAGGAGAGCTCTCCTCCCAAAGCATTATGGGATTTGCTGCCACAGCGGCCCACTGTCGCCATAGGCTGTCGCTACCAGACAGCGCCGAATAATAACAAAGATGGCGCAGGCACCGCACATATGACCAATGGAGAAATGATCATCTGTCCGAACAGTGATTTAAACTGAGTTCACTATAAAGTCCATTATATAGTCCCCACTCTATGTAGTGATTGAGGGATTAAGGGTAGACGTTAAAGGCACAGTAAGCTTACATGAGCTATGAGAACAGCAACTTTTAAACGGAGCATGCACGAGGAGAAACAGGCCTGTGCATGCTCTTGCACACCAATTTTTTTTTAAGTGGAGCATAAAAAAATTATTAAAAAAATTCACGAAAATCCTCCACAATACTTTTAATGTGAACATGTAAGGAAAACATAAAACTTTAAATTCAAAGCCGAAAAGGTTAGCTTCCAGAAGTAGCGTAGGATTCCATTTCCAGAACAGATCACAGATAAGTGATAAAACAGAAAGGATTTCAATGCATATATTTTTTGAGGAAATACATTATTAACCTTTTAACGCGTTATAGTTTAGTATGCTTAATATTTTTAAGGAGCGAAAAATGTGATTTTTAGTTTTTGTAATTTTTTTACAAAATAAAATCAAAGGCAAACTGGATGTATATTTGCTGATGGTACGGGTCATGATTAGTTGACGGATCGGGTAGTGACACAGGTTCCTTTACTGGGCCGGGTCAGAACTGCAGAACTCCTCAGACAGGAATGTGGTTTATTACTGAAACGATGCAGTTTGAGGTAGAGAACATTTTTCAACAAAAACACCCATCCATTCATCCATCCATCCGTCCGTCCATCCAGAATATTCAGCTTTTGTTCAAATTGTTTACACCTTCAATGGTTATTACTTTATTTTTACGATATGAGGTTTAGAAACATACTGATACTTTTAGGTAAGTAAATGTTTGAGCAGGAATGAAGTCCTGTTGTCAAATCTGCAGAACCTGAACTGTTCGTGTTTCTGATGTTTGATTCCTCCCAACGCATCTCTGCTCAGCCTTCATGAAACCCTCTTCCCTTTCCGCCTTCAGGAAGAAGCATGTGTCGGCCATCCTGAACATCCGCGGGATGACCCGGCAGGCGGAACGTCAGGAGATCCTCAACATCGTCAAAGACATCGAGAGCAGCGACGGCGGCCCGAGCTCGCTGCCCCGGGACCGAGCCCTGTTCGCTGAGGTTCCGGTCACCTCCGAGGTCCACTGTCTAAACGTGGGTCTGAGCCGGATCGCCCTCACCGCCTCGTCTTGTGTCAGCGTTCTGAGGCCGCGACGACGCAAAACCAGAACGTCCGTTCAGGAGAACCCGGAGGACGTTCTGTAAATGTCTGTCAGCTCAGATGGTCTGAACAGGACGTTTGTCTGGAATCAAAGCTGCTTACCCTGATTGGACCGTGGTCCTGTTCTGGTTCTGGCTGACTTGGAGACAGGTTGTGTTATTTTAAGAATCCAGATTTTCCTTCCCTGGCCTCCCATCAAGAGGGATTCACCTTCGATTGTTCTGAATGTTCGTTCCTCCTTTTTTCCCAAACTTTTCGAGGTTCTACTGATCCGACAAGAAAAGCTGACTTAATGGCTCTTGTGACCCAAGGTTCTTTTAGACAATTAAATAGTGAAACAAGGGTCCAGTACTTACCCACTGATTGGGAGACGAGCCTTTGAAGTCCTACTGAGGATGATGATGGTGAAGAATGGATCAAGAGCATGTGGGCAAATCATGTGACAATTCCAGGACTTCAGAGTCCAAAGCTGACTTGGTTCAGTTCTGGAGATAAATTTGATGATCAACTTTCTATATGGTATTTAAACTGGAAACCAGTCATGAGTTCTGGTTCAGACTGTAAACCAGGATAAGGATCCTCCTGATCTGGGCTGAAATCCGCTCCGTTCTACTGCAGGAACTCTGGATGCTGAAATGAAAAAAAAGAGCACTTTATCTGGAAAGGAGAAAGGAGAACAGTTCTCTGTGGAATCCTCGTTGGATCAGAACTAATTTGAATGGTGCGGTCCACTTCAGGATGTCTGGTTAACGTGGAACGAGAACCTTTAATCTGGGATTCTGGTGGATCCAGTGTAACTTTGTTTTCTATCAAAGTTGAAAAGAGAAACACTCAGAGTCCTGAGTTAGTCAGGAAGAATCTCTGCTGCTGGTCGTCTGGCGCCTGGGGAAATATTCCCATAGTTCCCACCAGTGCAGCTTCTATGGCTTCAATAAAGTTGGTTGGGAGGTGTTAGGGAAAACCTGAATACTAAGACCTTATGGGCCCATGCAGGGGGGGCCCTCAAGGGCCCAATGTATCCGTCTGTCTCGCATCTTTAATGGAGATGACCTGAGTAAAAAAAAGTAGTTGAGAAACTGACTATATTCCCTCTGTAAAAAGGTATGGAAGGTTTCATTAACACCTGGACAAACTGAGATCCGGTTCCCCTAAGAGGCTTTAGAAAAAGTACCGTCAGGAAAATCAGGAAATTAAAAGACAGAAAGGGGAAGGAAAGAGCATTTCACTAGTAGTAGAAACAGCTTGAGTTGCTATCAGTTCTGTCAAAACAACGGTAACAAGATCGCAGAAAAGAAACAACAACATTTATCAGTCAAAGTTATTACTGCTGGTTGATTGGTGCAGTTCTAAATTGCTGGTAAAACAGTTAAGTCTTGGGTTGGTATTCTGCGCTTTTTATTCGGCTTCCAGTGGCGACAGATTCTTCTTCCCAATCCAGAGATGACATAGATCATCCCTGGATTGTTAAAAAGATACTGTCGCCTCTTTTACCCCAAAAAACTGAATGCAGCATCAGATGACGTATAACACATGACGCTATTTTTCACAATGCAAAGGAACAAAATACATTAGCAATTTAATGATGGTGATACCACATTTAGAGAAGCTTAATTTAATTCAGTTTTTACTTCAGTTTGTTTATGTAGCATTGATTCACAACACATGTCATCTCACGGCACTTTATAGTTCCCCAGATCATCCAGTCAAATTGATTCAAAGTTTTCTATTTAAGGAAAACCAACTGATTTCATTGAGGGTGAGCGGCCATCTGCTGAGGCCGACTAGGGTTAGAGGAGATAGAAGCAGAGAAAAAGGCAAGTGTAGAAGGCGGCCCCGTCCAGGAAACACACAGCCTGGCAGACGAGCCTCAAACTCAAAATTTTGTTCAATTCAATCATACAGACTGATTGGTTAAATGTTTCATCCCCCGAATAAGCATGTAGAGGCAGACCTGTAGTTTAGTTTGCCGCTATCTATCAGAGTAACAGTTTGCGATCAGTTTAGTACCAGCTGAAAACAAAAAAGTTAATTAGTTCTAAGCATTCTAAAGGTTCTCCGCTGTAGTTATTTTGTGACCTATGCTCAGGGGTCATTTTCTGAATAAATAAGCCTGCAGGGGACACTGTTTTCAGGTGAGAACCTCCTTAAAAAACCTGTTCCACCAAAAGTTACAACTTGTAAGAAGACTGATATATAATTATGAGCTTCCTGATCTTAAAATCCCATCCTGCACATTTCATGGACCTTTGCCCATCATATGCAACAGATCTGAGGCTAAACACCTGTCCCACTAAATCTTACCAATCAGAACACAGAAAGAAAAAATAATTTTCCAAAAACAGATCATTGAGCTGCTGTCATTGCTCTTGGATCATATCCATTTCTTTTGATTTTTTTTTAAATCCCCATTTCTTTTTATTCAAGTTTAATGACCTTTTGGATCTTTAATATTTAGTAAAACATATTTGTTTTAATTTGGTTTACAAAATAAGATACTAATCCAGAGGTCTGAAATTTAATAAATATTTCCTTTTTGCTGATCATGCTGAATTGATCCCTGAGCAAAAGCGGAGTTTGGTGATGATGCATCCAGTCTTTTCTAGCAGAGTTTTACTGAAGCACAAGAGGGAAGCAATGAACAGTTAAATTTAATCAAAGGTACTTCATATTAAGCTTCTGTATTTAAAGAATTGATCCTAACTTTGACGTTTGTAGGTATGATGATAAGGTTTATTATGTCTATTTGTACTCTTTTATTGGTTTAATTGGTGGTATAGTTTTGATTTTAAACTGGTGGTTAGAAGAAAAAAAAGCTGAATAAACAGAAATCTAACAAACATTTCACATTAGGGATATTTTCAGGGTTTTACTGCAGATCTCAGACCATATATTAAAAGTATTGTGTTTTGAAAACTACACTTCAAGAAAGGCTCATTAGCTTCCTTTTAAAGTTTCATTTGTACCACTGACCTGAGACCTAATTCAGATTTCAGTAGGATTTGTTATTTTATTTTGAATGTGGATGTTTGGACTAAATCGTGTGTCCAGAAATAAAATTAACATGAAAATAAATTCAAATCAAATCATCATGTTTGTTCTTTTTTTGTGTTCTTGTTTCTCTTTCAGATCTGAAATCAATATCAGTATCTTTTGTTTGTTGTGTGCAACAAATAATGATTATATTAAAAACAAGAACGCAAAGTTAAAGGTAAATAAAATTCAATTTAGGGTAAAACCCAAAAAATTATTGTTGATTAAATGATTATAATGTAAAATGTTACCAAGGTGTATAAGTCTTCTTATCTTTCTCCATCAGTAATGTTAATGGATATGGTTATAAGCAGATTGTCACCCAAGGATTAATGTTTTTTTCAAGTGTTAACCAAAAATGGTGGATCTGACTCTGAGAAATAAATCAGTCACTGCTATAAATAATCACAAAGAACCACAGTTATAATAATGGTACTTTTATTCAACCTAATAATCCCTGTTATTATGTTTAGTGTGTAAATATACAAACACTTCAAGCTACTAAGATAAACGCAGAATACTTGAAAGAATCAGTAAACATAAAGGGTTGAAATGAGTTAATTAGGTAGAGTCTTTGATAATGTTGAGTTCATTAGCTCAGCTGTAGTAATGCACTGAAAGCATGTGCATCAGATTAGCAGCACACATGAAATAAAGCAGTAAGATGTGTAACAGTGGTCTTTTGTAACATTTGACTCAATCAGGTTTTTCTTAGTCCAATAATGAATAGTTAGCAATAAGCAGAATACACTTGATGTGACTAAAATGAAATGTGCAGGAAAACTAGTAGTGATGTGGGGATGCGATGCTTCTGTTAGGTCAGCAGACTGTCCCTGGTCAAAAGTCAAATCCACAGAATGACCCTGGTTACGAGTCTACATAGCAGCCCAGCCTCTGCCTGTTAGTGGATCAACAGCTTCTAAACTACAGCAGGTGAGGTTAGGAAGCATCAGTGCTGCAGGGATCCTAATGAGAGTCCGAAAAGTACAACCACTATTCCTCCCATTCTCCACTCACTTCACTGGCTCCCTGATCACAGACTGCAAAAATAGGTAAAAGTGTCTTAAATTAAGGGTATTTACTCTTAATTTACGAAGGTAAATATGATGATTTGCCAATGGATTTAGTGTTTTAGATAGTATTCTTCACTTGAAATAAGACTGCAATTGTTTTTTCTTATTCTAAGTGTAAATTGTCTTGTTCCGTTGGCAAAGTGTCACAGTTACCTCCTCAAGACTTGAACTAAGCACTATGCACGATTTGTATTTTTGCTTGGACCCTTTCTCCTCTCATAGCACTGACTTCTACTCAAACTACATGATCCATGCCCGGCTCAAAAACACTCAAAACCACACCTCCCTCCCTCCCCAAGACTAAACTAAGCACTATGGACTGACCGTGCCTCCTGCTTGGATGTTCCTCGGACCTGGAAAGCCCTCTCCTCCTCCTGACATGGGAGTTGGCTCAGAGCCTCATCTGCCTGGCTGTGTGTTTCCTGGACGGTGGCTGCCTTTTATAGCTGCTGCTTTCTGCGTCTCTGATTTGGTCTCCTTGAACTCCAGTTGGTCTCGGCAGATGGCCGCTCACACTGAGCCTGGTTCTGCTGGAGGTTTGATCCTGTTAAAAGGAGGTTTTCCTCTCACTGTGCTTCAAGCATGCTTAGTGTGAGGGATTGCATTCGGAGTCAATGAGTCGATGCAATCAACTGGTTTTCCTTAGATAGAAAACTTTGTATCAATTTGACTCTATGATCTGGCTGAACTGTAAAGAGCCTTTAGATGACATGTGTTGTGAATCGGGGCTATGGAAATCAACTGAATTGATTATCTGAGGGAACCGCAGACTATCCAGACTTTTAAAAAAGGGTTAAAACATTTCTTTTTAGCAGAACTTATGACTTAACCTTTTATAATTATGCCACCAACTTATTTATTCATATGTATTTCACATTGATGTTTTGCTTTATCTTTCTAGAATGATTTTACCTGTAGCATTTTGCTATTTTTCTGTAATGTAAAGTACATTGCAAATAAAATGCATTATTATTACTATCTTTCTCAGAACCTCAGGCACTGGTGCCCCCAGGTTTGTGTTCGCTCTCCGTTCCTCCTCTTTCTGTAAAACAAATGAGTTCACCTCAGTGGACCCATCTGTTAAACCCCTGAGGGTTGCATTTGACACCGGGGGGGGATACATCGCTGATCCATTGCTCCCTGAGGGACGTAGAAATGATTGGAGACTTTAAGATAAGCTGGATTTATCAGAGCATTAACCCCTTTCAGCCCAAAACGGGGTGCGGTTAAACAATATTTGTCTTAGCTGGATTTTGAATTTGCTGCAACATTTTGTGTGTTCTCTGGGGCTTCCAGAGGTTCTGTAACCTTCTTTAGGTTACAGAAAGGGATTCTCTATCTAAGGTCCTTCTTGGTTTGTATATAAATGACTTAACAGGCCAAAAGCTCCATCTCAGACTCTTCAGGCCTGGGTTAGCGGTTTAAAGCCTTTATCAAGCGTTTAATTGTGCTCTGCAAAGCCTGCTCACACTTCCTCACAGTGCCTGCTAGAACAATAAATGTTCACTTTCTTTTTTTTTTTAAGATTTGAAAATAAAGCACAAAATCTGGCTGACATTTTAATGCAGTTTATTGAACATTTTCCCATCAAACAGAAGTAAAAATATTTGGGAAGTTTCCTCCTACAGAGAGTAAAATATCATCAACAGATGTGAATATAAGGTAAACAGAACAAAAACACAGATAATCCGTCTTTGAGGCAACATGGGAATTGTTTTGCAATAGCGTTAGTAAGTTTTTTTGTTCTAAGAAAAACAACTTTCTCTAGAACTTTTTCTGGAAACAAAATTTCACAGCTACCACTTCCTCTAAAGCACTTTGGATGACATGCAGTTCAAGACAGTGTGTTTAAGATCAATTTACAACTTGAGAAAATGTTAGAAATCCATAGTTTGTCAGGTTATAGTTTCATTTCGGTAAAGGATTACGGCAGGGTTTCACCCTATTTACCAAAATAAGAGACAAATAAAAACACACAAATATGAAATACCACCAGCATTATTTTCAAGGCTAAATAAATACTCTGATGAAATTTACAGAAAACTTACAAAACGTTCAAAATGTTCTATTATATTTACATTTCACTAATATATCCACCAAAACCAGGACTGGAACCAGGATCAGAAACTGAACAATGAATAAGAAGTGAAACCAAAGCAGACCAAAACCGATAACCATAGATTCAAAGTAACATGATTACAGACTAAAGCATAAAGACAAAAAATAAACTGTTAGGAAGATAACCAACATAATCTCTAGTTTGTTTTGGTTCTGTTTTTTGCTGGATTTATAACTGCAGGATCATTTTGAATCTATGTATCTCTATTATGTCAATGAACCCAGAGTTTCAAAAGTTCAGAGTTAAAGCTTTATTTAGTCTTACACTGAAAACCATGAAGAAATGAAACAAAAACAGGAAGTTGGTTCCATTGACCCAGAAAATTCTAGTGATCAAAATCTAAAAAAAAAAAAAATTCACAGCTTTTTACGCAGTTCTTAACAAAACACAGATTGCTGACTAATTTACCTTTTCTGCCTTCCTGTCAAGTGTGGTTAAAATTGCAGCTGGGAGTGAGGCTAAGCATGGATATAGAAATATTATTGGAAAGAACCTCCCCTATTAGCTGATATAGGTAGTGCCATGCGCACCATGTGTCAATCCTATACATCGAGTAAAGTCCTCTATGCTGTTATATTGGGGAAAAGGATGGATCTGCAACAAAAAATTTTGATTTTTATAAAATATGGCTTCATTAAAGCTGGGAAATTGGCAGATAATATGATACCTAGAAGTACTTTCTTTAAATGTAAATCTATACTGTGGCAACTGTGTAATATAGTGCTGACAGGTATAACAGCAAAGATGCTGTCAGTTGCCTTTATTAGTTCAAGTTGGCTAGTTGTGATTATTACATCACAGTTTGTTGGTTTCTGGCCTTGATTCTGAAATTCTTAAACTACAGGCTAAGAAAAGAGGGTTTTCTCTGAGTCCTTCCTTCAGAGGCGAACTGGGCACTAGGGTTGCCAAACGTCCGTTCAAAAACAGAATCATTCTGTATTAAGAAATAGAAGTACCTGTCCCGTATTTAGTGGAAAAAGAACGCACTTTGTCCCGTATTATTGTGAGAGTAAAAAATAGTCAGTAAAAAGCTAATGTAAAACGAAGAACAAGGGCACTTTAAATACAAAACTTACGGTAAATTTGTTCCCGGGTCCTGTCCTGCGTTGTGACCAATGAGCTGACAACATATATGTAACAATCCAGAATACCCTCATCATCCCATTGGTCGAGCCAAGTGTTGCTCACAGAGAAGATAGTGGGAGACAACATAGCAGTATTGGGGGAAAACAGAGTAATTTAAATGCTGACGCTGCTTTTGGGGGCGGACAACTCCTCACTCAGCTGAGAGGAAATACAACTGGAAAAAGTAGGCTATGTGGCGATAGCCTTCTTTTTCCAGTTGTGTTTTACAACCGTAGCCTACAGTCATTGAATTTAAGGCACAAATATGTTTACAAATTTGCACAACTTTGCTCTTGCACCCAAAATGCGCACTATTTATGTGTTGTTTTATATTCATTGTTACAGTTTGAAGTTAAGCAGGACAGGCTTATGTTTAAGATACTTATTTTATCCAGCAAAGTTTATTTTCTACTAAAGTGAATTGCTGGGAAATTATTTGTTTTCCATGTGTTCATGTCACTCACAAAATATGCATCTAATTCAATGCAGATTTGAGTCAAATGAGTTAGAAAATCATTTCACACACAAAAAGGGGGCTAAAAGAAAATCACCAGGCCAGGAGGGGTAAAGGCAATCAGGTCAGCTGGCATGCATATGAGGGGTCCCTTTTTTTCAGGGAGTTGGCGACCCCATTGGACACTGGCAGCACTGTGTCTCTGCATTAGACTGTAACGATCTTGGTTCTGTTGGTTTTCACTAAGTTTTCAGTTTCACGCTTATCCACGTCTTACTTTGTCTCACCCTGGCTCCCTTGTGATTGTTTTCTCCTGATGCTGCCCGTTCTGGTTCTTTATTAAATCTCCCAAGAACTCACCCAAATGCATTCTGAAGCATTTATGCATTTGGGTCCTCACAAAAACCTCCAAACAAACAGGCCTGACTGAACTTAAACACAAACCAGAACTATACGAGACATCAGGGAAAACAATCACAAGGAGCCAGGGTGAGACAAAGTAAGACCCAGGGTGAGAAAGTAAGTGGAAACTTGGAGAGAATGAGAAAATGGAAAGAACCAAAATGCGTTACTAATAGACTTCTGTAAATTAACAGTTGTTGTAATGGAGCAGGTAAGACATAAACACTAGATACAAGAAATCTAAACTTTGTCATGTCCTAGCATCACTGCTAGCTTAAAAACATATCTAAAGCCATAAATATTGAGGAATTGAATTCCTTTAAACCCTTTATGAACCCCACTAATGACCAACAATGAATGTTGAAACTTTGTGTCATATAATTTGATTGAACCTCTTTTTCAACAGGTGAAATGATTAAATTTAGGATTTTAAAGTTTACTAGTTTTTATGGAATGCCTGTCAACTTTGGCAAGTTTTTCAAGTTTTATATTTTAACTATATTCAAGTCAGTATTATTATACTTATACCTGTTTATTGAGCTCTACTGTGTGCTGTGGTGATGTCCTATCCAGTAACACATATCAATGGTATTTAGCGTATGAGAGGAGTAGAGAGAGGTCACAGCGGCCAATCAGCTGTCAGATGGTTAGGCGTCCAGTTACACAGTGGTCAAAGATACATACTTTCAAATTTTACCAGACAATTTGGTAAACAATTTTACCAGATTTTAAGGCTACAACAAAACAGAATCGAATATCTAAACCGTGTAATAAATTGTGTTAAAAAGGAAACACTTAGCCAACTTCTACTAAACCGTAGATTAGAATGTTTTTTAAACTGTGTGGAAATTATAAATTCAGTTTTCCTATTTATTTAAATTAATTTCAATTAAAAGCTCGCCCTTTAAAATTCAATGGCTACAAGGGGGGATTCACCTCATACTGGTTTTTAGATGCCATCGTCAACTTTATTCTTAATGAAACTGCCTGCATTTGCAACAAGGTGATTGATAACAGTTGTAAGCAGATTTAAAAATTGATTTTCTGAATCACATTTCTTACACTCAGCAATTGTGCTTTTTTGTTTTTGCTTTGTGTCGTTGAGACCTGCATGAAATCAGGACTAATTCACTTTAAAAAAATTAGAAACCTAGTTTTTTCTTATTAACTGCTCCAGTTCTGAAAAAAATACACTTTGCTATAAAGAGAGACATCCCACTGCTTCAAACCTCAGCTGAGTTTTTTTCCCAAGCCTCTTCTGATCAGCTGATTGGCAGCTCTTACCTCTACCATCAAGGTTTCTCCTCATCAAAACTAAAATCTCTTTCAGTTTTTGTCCCCAAACTCTCTCAATAAAAGAGAGGTGCAGCGACCGTCCCTTGGATCCCTCCTGAAGAAGAGGGGCACCACCATCCTGCTCTCCCTCACATCTTTATGCAGACTCGACACTGAGCAACATGCTCCCTCTGCTGCTCAGAGTCGGTCAGTGCAGTGTTGGTGCCTTTGAAGGTGGTCAACCAGAAGCTGTAGACGTTGGCGAAGAAGTGGCAGGTTCCCCGAGCTCCCTGACACTCTACGAAGGGCTGAGCTTTGAACTCTTTCAGACAGCTGCCAGGGGACATCAGCGAGAGGCCGCCTCCCTCATCACCTCCACCTGTAAACTACGAACATACACAGAACAGGGTGTTGGCGAGGATCTCCTACGACTACTGCCATATTCCTCCTACATAGTTTTTCTAATAAAGGAAATAAGTATTTTAACCCAACCTACTCCTTACAAAACGTATTAGTCCTTCCACTCCACTATTAACTAACAACGTTAAATACCCTTTCTTACTTTTATCTTTTTTTCAATCTGAAGTAATGCAAAACATTGCAAAGAGAAGTAGTTTTATATTTATTAACAGCTTTTATTACTTTAACTTTATAGCTGACTAATGCCAATGAATTAACCCAGATATATTCATGCTTTAACTGGGCTGTTGTCTCGGTGTCTGGTTGAAGAACCTCATGACCTCATCTCTGTTTTGGGCAGATCCTGAGGCATGTCTCACTAGGAGGAAATCACAGAGAAGACCCAGTTTTTTTTAGACCATTCTCAGGCCAGACAAAACTAGTGTTGCGCCAATGCCATTTTTTGGTCCTGATACCCGATACCTGGCTGTGCAGTATTGGCCGATACCGATACCATCTATTTGTTGGTACAGGCCGATACCACCATTTTACTGCTGGATCGGAGCCCCGTCCGTTACTGGTATCGGTGCAACACTAGACAAAACATCTAGTACCTTCTTGGGGTCCCAATAATAAGCTGGAGATTGTTGCTGAAAAGTGAGGTTAGACAAAAGTAGGATAATAGAGGACTACAGATATTCAGACCTCATCTAGAACCCAACTACAGTCTGCTCTCCATGTGTCCCTGTACTCTGAGCTCAGGTCTCCTCTGTTTAAGATTGGGATGGGTCTTGGGCCCCCCACATCCGCCATTGAGCACATTTTCCTGCTGAAGAAACTTTATTAACCTTATGCATGTGTATGCATCCTGGTGTTAAACTATTTTCCTTAATCCCAGGTCATACTCAGTTGCATCTGTTTTTTTGCGCATATTTAGATGGCTTTTTCAAACATAAATTTGTTTGAATAGTGTTTTTTCCACATAAATTTGTTTAAATATTTTTTTCTTTCAATATGAAAAGGAGAGTGATAAAATGCCCTTTCCTGCCTCGTCCCTTGTTGTTTTGATTTTTTTTTAGGCTCGAAGAGTATAATTATTTACTTTATCCTTTTTCTGTCCTCCTGAACATAAAAGTATGACCTTAGTGGTCTTTTAAACATTTTCTGAAACTTAAAACATTTAAACCCATCCAGGCTTTGACTTGTTCGGGACATTTCAGGAGCCTATTGATTGTGACTGGATCCTGCTTTTGCTGGATCTTGGACTTTGCTCAACTATGTGAAAATAAACTGGAGTTTTTATTTAATCTCATCAATGCTTTTAAAATTGAATAAAGAATTCCTATCTTTGCGAATAGATCAATAGTTTACAAGGCAATCACTCCTTTTTTATTTGAGTTCTAGTCTGCAACGCTCTGGCTGGGCAGAACTCACCATAATGAAGGAATATCCTGTCCACAGAGATGTCCAATTGGGGGGACAGCTTGGCGGTTCCTTGGAGTTGGAATCGTGCATAGCCACAGGTGCAGAGGGCGCTTCGCACACAACACAGCGACTGATGTGGTTCTCAATGGCGATTCCATTAAATGGCCTATTAGGAGCCCTCTCCATCGTTGACAGCCAATAGGCTTTGTCGTTTCGGCCTGCGTACTGGCATTGTTTGGTACCACATACGGAGAATGGCATGGTGGAGAAAATACGAACACAGGATCCAGCCTGACCTAGAAACAGGAAGCAGATGCACTTAAGACCGGCTGGACTTGACTTTATCACATTTATCCCACTACTCTTTAAAACCAAACAGAATCTGAAAACTATAAACTCTGTAGCTCCAAATAAAAACCCTTCAGCTTCTAGAACATCAGAGTTAAGAACCACCTTCCTGCTACAGTTCCTCACTCTCCTTCTCCTAATGTAGACATGAAGAAAACCTGATTAATGAGGACAATTACAGTAGCAGCCATTCAAAATGGCCCTTCCCAGTCAAAAGCCACCCGAATGGGTGTGCATATGTTTTAAACCCTTTCACTGAATTACAGGCTCTAACCAGGAGATGACGCTTCTATTTAGATCTTAATGTCCAGAAACCCTGACAGAAAGAATATTTTAGATGTTTAAAAAGGAATTATAGGGGACTAGCCAAGGACCAGCCAAGGGCCCATCAACGAAAGTTGGGACATTTTGAATGGCTACTTCTGAATAGGGAAGACATATCTAAAATGTATTTGTTTAATTCCACATCTTAAAAGTATTTCACAGTGATTGAATAAATGCCTATACCTAGATCCTGAGAGTAAGCCCTCTCCTGGCCCTCCATGTACAGCAGACTGTATCCAATCCAAAGCTGCTGCATGTTTGGTGGGCAACTTGGAGGCTCCTTTTTTTGGCTGTGCTTTACCAGCAGGAACCCCATTGTTACGTCTGGGGTCTGTCCAGGTTTACCTCGGTCCCCCGGCGGACCCGGAAAACCTGTAGGCACAAAGAGCAGGGCAGGAAGTTACATCAGTGATGTGTTACGCCTAAAGGATGCCTTAGCAAACAAAATAGTCGTGAGAAAAAGAGAGAATGTAGTGAATCCTTGAAAAGCTGCTGCTGTACCTATGCTAATGTTCCTAATAAAGCCTAAGAAATAAAACTTTAAAACTGGGACTTTGAAACTGGGACTTTGAAAAGATATGTCAGTCAAACAGATCAAGGCTAAATCTAACAAACATGGACAAAATAAATCATAAAGCCAACTATTTTTTATATTTCCTTTAAAATGTTTCTTTAGCATCTTTAGTGTGCATTTCAGTTTTTATTGCAAAGAGTCCGTTTTCAGAGATTAAAGGATGTGGAGTTGTGTCTGGAAAATGCAGATGAGTTTGCTGCTGATTTGTAGCTCTCACTGTACAAATATATGATAATTTAATATTTAGTATGTATGTAAACAGGCATAGAACATTTAAAAAGCACATGGAGAATAGTTAATGTGTATGTGTTTTTAAATAAAACTGTTTCAGTATTTATTACACAATTGAAATTTGGCAGAATTTTCAATTCATAAAAAAATCTCCTAAAAAAATGTGTTTTAGTACAGATAACTGAAAAGCAATTTATTATTATTTAATGTTGCAGAAGACCACAGCAAACAAATAGACATGCAAACCTTATGCAGAAGTTTAGGAAACTTTGATGAAGTTTATAATGTTTTTAAAAGTTAATTGGGGAATTCTCTTCATATAGTCTTCAAGTAAAATGCGAAACATGTTTTACATGTGGTTCTTATATGTAAAACATGAGTTTCACATATCTTACATCTCATATTAATGATTATTAAAAGAAGGTAAACTTGCAGAAGGATATAAATTTAAGAATATTTCCTGGTCTTACCTTTTTCTCCCAACACTCCGTTCTCTCCGGGTAGACCTGGTCTTCCAGTGGCCCCTGGGTCGCCTTTTGGACCCCCAGAACCCAGTGATCCATCTTCCCCCCGATTCCCCTTCACCCCTACAACACATTACCATCCAACAAGAACATAAGACGCAACCCAAGCTGGACCAACCAGTATTTCCGATTAAATACAATTTCTCACCATTCAGCCCTTTTGGACCAGGGTCTCCCATCAGGCCCTGTTCTCCTTTAGCACCAGGGGGACCTGGTGGTCCTTCAGGCCCTTCAAGTATTGGTGGATATTCATATGGCAAGATTCGTCCCGGCTCCCCCTTTAAACCCTCTCGTCCTTTCTCCCCCTTCCTTCCTTTGGCCCCTCGGGAGCCATAGGGACCCTGCACACCTTTATGTCCAGGTTGTCCCATTGTCCCTGGATCTCCTCTCATTCCTGAACAGACAATCAAACTTTTACATTCATTTAACCAATTGGAAGAGAGGGCTATATTTTACAGTTTTGGCTGATGTAACATATTCATAATTTTCTTAATACAAGCTGCATGAAAAGGCTTAACCACATCACCAGAACTCCCCACGAACACTACAGTTCTTAACGGTTGTGTCCTGAGACGCTTACCGTATATACTTTACACCAATGACTGTGTCAGTCCATCTCCTATCACCATTTTTAATAAATCTATAAGAGCCATCCTTGCTCTCTATACAGATGACCTTTGTTCTGAGTGATGAAAGAACCATCAGTCACCTCACTCACTGGTGTGAACACAATCACCTTTACCTCAATGACTTAGACAACTTTTATTGTCATTTTGTATACACAGTGTATACACAGTGGCGGGGATGAACCAGTAATGATGAATGATTGGTGGACATCTGTTTATA
Organism: Cyprinodon brontotheroides; assembly: GCA_018398635.1. NCBI lineage: Eukaryota > Metazoa > Chordata > Actinopteri > Cyprinodontiformes > Cyprinodontidae > Cyprinodon > Cyprinodon brontotheroides. Next base: position 2,186,275 of record JAGKQL010000024.1, read on the forward strand.
ATAGGTTAACTCAAAAAACCACGATCAGACTCCGAACCGGTATCGGTAGCGGTATCGGATGCCTTCTCCCTTTCCGTTCCTTTTTGAAACCCAGACTGTGGTGCGCTGCATATTTTTAGCTGTGGACGTTTTTACCACACTGCCGCTTATTTACACATTCTCTTGTTAATTTCTTTCTTTCGTTATCACTATGTCAAATGACGTGCTCGTGGGATTTAAGCCCCGGTATAAGCGAACTGGTGACAGACGGAGAGACCTGATGTGATTCAAGAAGCATCAAACCATTTATCGTAATTTCATGGGAGGGGGGGGCTGTCAATATATTTATGCTTAGTTTTACTGTTTCCTGCTGAAAAAATGAGGGAGAACATATGGTTTATTTATTTTCCTGCTGGATTTTCTTTTTATATTTGAAAAATATAGCTGGACTAATCTTTTCTTATACTTTTGCCCCACCCTAACTCTTCCCCCAATACGACGGCCATAGTTACACCATCCTGGAGGGAAATATCAGCTGTGTTGCTGCCATCAACACCTTTGTCTGTAGATGTTGGAGATCAGCCTGTTTTTTAGTGTAGTCCTGTTTCTCTGGCTGTGACTGGCTGGATGTGCTCTCTTCATCCTCTGACATGGGAGTTGGCTCGGAGCTCCTCTGGCTGGCTGTGTGTTTCCTGGATGAAGCTGATCTAAAGTATGTTGTATCTCTGCTTCATTTTCTATGTCTGCTTCTCCTTGAACCCTCAGTCGGCCCTCAGCAGATGGCATCTCACACTGAGCCTGGTTCTGCTGGAGGTTTCTTCCTGTTAAAAGGGAGGTTTTCCTCTCCACTGTCGCTACAAGCATGCTAAATTGAGAGGGATTGCCTTGGAGTCAATGAGTTGATGCAATCAACTGGTTTTCCTAAGATAGAAAACTTTGAATCAATTTGACTGTATGATCTGGTTTGAACTGTAAAGTGCCTTGAAATGACGTGTGTTGTGAATTGGTGCTATAGAAATAAACTGAATTGAATTGAACCAGCCCAAATTCTATTCACCAAAGCAATTTTCACCCTCAAAATCAAAATAAAAACTACCCAATTAGGTGCTCTGAATGAGGCAAAAGTAGGTAACCTCTATCACAGGGATGTAACGGTGGAGTCGCTCCTGCTTTTGTCATTAACATTTCATCTCGGCATATGTTTAAAGGACTCATTAACAAAAACACCTTAGAAATTGAGTTTTTTTTTTTTTTTATATATTTACAAGCTGCTGAAAAATTAATCTTCCACTCAGAACAAGGCAATAAACTAGATTTAAGCAGCGATGCTGCAGCATTTAAAAACTCCAGAACAACAGAGTACATAAGTTGGAGTCTTTTACAAACTAGTTTAATACAAATATTAACTTCTGTGTTTATGAGCCCCAGTACAGCCTGCATGTCAGCATGAAGCATAGTGGGACACAATATAATCTGATACGAGTGCAAAGAAAGCGCACTGCTCTCTTTGAGGGGAGGAGCACTCAGGTAATTTATTTTTTTGCTGCACAGCCTCTCGCTTTTTTGCTGCAGCAAAACTATAATTTTTAAATTGCCCAATTCTTGGCCAATGTTGATTAATTAATTTCAATTCAGTTTATTTATAATATAAATGAAATTATAAATTGAACTTAATTGATCTCACAATGGAGAAATTAACTCTCTGCATTTAACCCATCCCCTTTGGGGAGCAGTGGTGCCAGAAGAGCAATCAGGGGTTGAGGGTCTTTGCTCAGAGAGCCAGTGTGTGGGAGTGGGGCTTGAACTCAGAACCTCAGGATTCCAAGTCCTATGTCCTAACTACTAGGCCACCACTCCCCTGGAAGTTTATCTCTATAATTTATCTATACATTGAAGACATTCAACCTCTGCATTTAACCCTGTCTTCTTGGGGAGCAGTGGGCTGCCATTGTGCAGTGCCCAAGTAGACTTAAAAAAAGCAGTGTTGTATAAAGTACTTAAATCCTCGGAGTCAAGTAAAAGTATAAGTATCTCTCCAAAATATGACTTTGGTAAAAGTCCAAGTCACTGACTGAAATGTTACTTGAGTAAAAGTCTTAAAGTATCTGAAATGGCTTGTACTTACGTATAAGAATTACTGTAAACTAAAAGTATAAGTAAAAAGTAAGGGTAGTTTGAATAATTGAATTTTACATTTTTGTAAACTTTGAAGGTTAAATTCACTTAAAAATAATATAAACAACACTGCAAAAAATCTGAATCTAGATAAGTCATTTTTCTTAAAATAAGTGCATTTGTTCTTGAATTGAGGAGGTAAAAGAGACATTTTGCCAATGGAACTGGTCAATTTACACTTAAATTAAGAAAGCACAATTGCATTGTCTTATTTCAAAGTGCATATTATCTAATTATCTTATTTTTAGAGTAAAAAATACTTTCATTCCATTGGCAAACTATCTCATTTACCTGCTCAAATACACTTAATTTAAGACAAATTTACTTATTTCTAGATCGTTTTTGCAGTGAACCAAGTGTAGGATAAATTTAGACTGGCTTTGCGAAACAGGCGTATCCTATTGGTGTTGATGGAAAAGCCCAGGCAAGACCTGACTTTGTAGTCAGTAGGTGGGGTCAAAACACTTGCGTTTCTCTCGCTCGTTTTTTTTTTTCTTTTTTTTTTTTACTTAGTACGGGTAACTAAACCAAACATTGCAAATGTATCGCAGTAAAAGTATGCAAATAAGTTCGTAAAGAGTGAAAGTTCTCAAAAAAATGTATACTCTTGGAAAAATATAAAGTACTCCAAAATGTACTTAAGTACAGTATTGAAGTATTTTTACTTCGTCACTATACCACACTGTAAAAAAGCATATAAGGTCTGTGGGAGTGGGGCTCAAACTCAGAACCTCAGGATTCCAAGCTCTATTCCCTAACCACTAGGCTGCCACTCCCACATAACGCCAGATCAAGTGGACCAGGCCATTGCCAGGTCACCAGGATATGTCCCTGTGCTCCTCATGTCTCTGCATGTCACCGACCTTGATAGAGTCTTTATATCACAGCTGAAATCCAAAATGGATCTTCACATTCATCTCCTCAGTGCCCAAAACAGCAGTAAAGAATCCAAAACTAAGCATCAGTTATAGTTATACAGCTTCAACATCCTCTTTAATTAAACATCTAAATCTTTTAAAGTCCTCTCACTTTTCTATACAATATGTCCGTTTAGCCTTAACTACTGTATGTATCCATCTGTAGCACCAGTGTCAGCATAAGAATTTCCATGTTGATGGTTTTGGATATAAGGAGTTTGAATTCAGAAAAAGGACCAAGTCTGACCTTTACAGCCTTGGTTTCCAGGGTTGCCTTTTGGTCCTGCTGGCCCCGGAAATCCCTGTGGTCCTTTTGGACCCTGGTATCCCGGCCATCCATTGTCTCCCATGTCCCCAGGAAATGGAAAGCTTGGGCCTGGGTCTCCTTGGTCACCATGGTTACCTAAAAAAATACTTCCATGTGAGTGTCGCTTCAGATGAAATGTCATTTAATCCTCATTATAAAACCAGAAAAGCATTATGATTGACCTGGATCTCCTTTTAGACCCTCTGCACCAGGATCCCCAGGCGGCCCTGGATTTGGGTTTCTACAGTCATCTCCAGGTGGACCTGGTGGTCCATAACCACCTAGAGGCCCTGTAAGAAAAGACACAGTTGATTCTTTCAGATTTGTTAGGAAAAAACTATTATTATTCAAAAGACAAGTCATGCAAACCTCTGGGTCCCTGTGGACCTGGGGGTCCTCTTGGTCCATTCTGCGAGGTACCAGGGAGACCTGGAGGACCTGGGGGACCTTCAGGTCCTGGAGGACCTCTTTCACCTCCATTACCACCCTCACACAGACCTAAGGGTAACAAATATTTGAGGGAAATTCTGTAAAACCAAAGATTATCCTGTAGCTAACGTAGAGCAATACATATTACATCTGGCCAGTGTGCAGCGTCTACAGCTCCTGTATAAGACACAAAGTCTTAGATAAAACCGTAAAATGTTTTATTATCTATCATCAAAGTTCTGGACAGAATTTGAACTGGGACAATGTCTGGGTCCATATTTGGTGACTAAACTCTACTTTTTTACGTAATTCTAGAACCTTTATCAGTGGGATTTCTAAAAATTGATAACTTTCAATCGACACACCTCATGTTTCTTCCAGTGTAGCTTTGGTTGCTTTCTAGCATTCATACAACATCCAGCACATTGGAATATTGACCATAATTATTTCTTTCTTTTATTTGCCTTTCTAGAATGTTTTAATTTTTTTTTTGTGGTCCTCATACCTTTCATCCCCATGGCCCCTTTCCGTCCACTTAGTCCATCCAGTCCATGAAGCCCTGGTGGCCCTTGAGCTCCTGAGGAGAAACTTATTTAATGTAAGAACACATCCAACCAGTGGAAACAATTATTCTGGCCTTGGTGTTCTACAGGGCTCTGTTTCCTGTCCACTGCCATTTTACCTTTAGAAGACAGTTGCTAACACGAGCCAAACAGAAGAAAATCAAGCCATCTTTCTCAATGTTTCACATAGATTTATAATTAAATCCTTGAGATACGAGTAAAAGTTACTTACATAAAACAAACTATTAAGATTTGGGGTGAATTTCTTTGTTTCTAATTAAGGTTTAAATGTTTTTAGAGGATTAGTTTGCATTAGAATAAACTGAACAGAAGATTAATTGGTCAGAACTGAAATTCAAATAACTAAATTATTTACTATCCTCGGGTTTATTGCTCTGATAGTTATTTTAAGTCTTTTTCCATGGCCTCTGGATTCGTTCATCACCCAGGCTGAAGTCACCGAGGTGGTCAAAAAACTCCACGGTTGCAAGGCTTCGGGGGTGGACAAGATCCGTCCTGAGTATCTTAAAGCTCTGGATGTTGTTGGGCTGTCATGGTTGACACGTCTATTCAGCATCGCGTGGAGGTCGGGAACAGTTCCCCTGGATTGGCAGACTGGGGTGGTGGTTCCCCTCCATAAGAGAAGGGGACCGGAGGGTGTGTTCCAACTATGGGGAATCACACTTCTCAGCCTCCCGGAAAGGCCTATGCCAGGGTGCTGGAGAGGAGAGTCCAGCTGATTGTCGAACCTGCGGCTGCAGGAGGAGCAGTGTGGTTTTAGGTCCTGGCTGTGGAACAGTGGACCAGCTCTACACCCTCTGCAGGGTGCTTGAGGGTTCTTGGGAGTTTGCCCAACCAGTCCACATGTGTTTTTGTGGACTTGGAGAAGGCATTCGACCGTGTCCCTGCGTGCTGCCCTGTGGGGGGTGCTCCAGGAGTATGGAGTCGGGGGCCCTTTATTAGGGGGCCATCCGTCTCTCTGGCCTGGCGGAGCAGGAGTCTGGTTCAGATTGCGGCATTAAGTCCGGACCTGTTCCCGGTGCATGTTGGACTCCGACAGGGCTGCCCTCTGTCACCCGGTCCTGTTCACCCAACTTTTATGGACAGGATTTCTAGGCGCAGCCAAGGGCCGGAGGGGATCTGGTTTGGGGACCAGCGGATCTCGTCCCTGCTTTTTGCGGATGACGTGGTTCTGCTGGCTCCCTCCTGCCAAGACCTACAGCGTGCGCTGGGGCGGTTGCATCGCAGTGTGAAGCGGGCGGGATGAGAATCAGCTCCTCAAGTCCGAGGCCATGGTTCTCGACGGAAAAAGGTGGCTTGTCCCCTTCCAGGTTGGAGGAGAGTCCTTGCCTCCAAGTGGAGGAGTTCAAGAGTATCTTTGGGTCCTGTTCGTAGTGAGGGAAGAATGGAGCGGGAGATCGATAGCTGCTCCGGTACTGCTGCTGCTGCTATATCTTGGGGCTGCTACACGGTCTGTCGTGGTGAAGAGAGCTGGCGAAAAGGCAAAGGGCTGTCAATTTACCGTTCGGGTTCTGCGTTCCTACCCTCACCTATGGTCATGAAATTTGGATCATGACCGAAAAGAAAGAAGATCCCGGATACAAGCGGCTGAAATGAGCTTCCTCCGCAGGGTGGCTGGGCTCTCCCTTAGAGATAGGGTGAGGGCTTCGGTCATTAGGGAGAGGCTCAGTGTAGAGCGGTTCTCCTTCACATGTCGAGAGGAGTCAGTTGAGGTGTCTCGGACATCTTCTTCGGATGCACCCTGGGCGCCCTCTCCCTCGGGGAGGTGTTCCAGGCACGCGTCCCTGGGGAGGAGGCCCAGGGGACTGACCCAGGTGCACGCTGGAAAGACTACGCCTCGACTGGCCTGGGAGCGCCAGAGCTTCCTCCAGCAGAGCTGGAGGAGGTGTCTTTGCGAGAGGGAAGTCTGGGAGTCTCTGCTTAGTCTACTTTTGCTCCCGCGACCCGGTTCCGGATAAAGCTGAGACGACGAGTACGAGTAGTTATTTTAAATCTTTGAAACAATCGTCTCATGAAGTTGTTCCTTCTGGTTCATGGTGGAGGGTTATAGCAGCCATTCCAACCCTAACAGGAAGGGAAGGGGGAAACCACTACACAGTTTATCTTTTTGATTTTATATTGCGATCTTAATATTTGTTACCTTTGTGTCCTGTGTAACCATCTTGTCCTTGAACACCTTTAGCTCCTGGTGCACCTGGAAAACCTGGAGGCCCCTGCCGACCTCTGCAACCTGGAGGACCAACCACCCCTAAAGAAAAGACAATCTCTCTGAATAAGTAAACCTCAACCAAGTTCCTCTTGGTTTCACTACTATCACCAATTTAGATTTTACTTTGTACCTGATTCACCAGTTCTTCCAGGAAACCCTTTGTGTCCCTTGCATCCTTTTGGTCCTAGGGCCCCATCAGTGCCCGGAGGTCCTGATTGTCCTGGAGGGCCAGGGGGGCCTGCAAGGTAAATATCAGTAGTTTAACCTGTTAGCTGACCACACCAATATCACCAAAAATAGTTTTAAAATGTCTGAAAAAAACATAAATAAAACATCTGTTGTTATTTAACCATTTGGAGGGTCTAGCCTGCAATATAAAGCTGTTTTAATGGCAGACAGCAGCCTTAACTTGATATTATAATGCTACAAATCTGGAGGCACCAAATACAGATTAGGAGTCTTTTTGACATATTTCCTAAAGAACCAAAATTATCATTAAAGTAGATTATTGTTACCAGAACATCCAATGTTTCCAGAATGTCCCTTATCCCCAGGTGGACCATGAACACCAATTGACTCTCCTATATCACCTAAAAGGAAGAAAAACATGTTAAACAACAAGCAGCATAAACATGAAAAGTTGCTTTATTTCAGAGGTGGGATAAAAAAAAAACCTAATAATTCACATTATGCTTAAATTTAAATGAACTTTTCTGAGTCACAGTAAAGCAGTCTCCAGGTACCTTTAGGTCCAGGATATCCCGAATTACCAGGATTTCCAGGGTTTCCAGGACATCCTGGGTCTCCCTATAAACACAAATAATATGAATTTATTTTACACCACACACATCTTAATTATTTGAACAAAATTAACTGCTTGTTTAACAGAAATAAAGGACACAAACAAATCAGTTTGCCTCTTAGTGGACCCTGAACTGTATGATGCGCCTCTAGATATTCCAATCAAGTTTGTAAAAACAAAGCTCCTATCCAGTATTAATAGTCCCTGGATGGTACAGGACCAGACATTTCCTGATGATACAATGCTACCAATAATACTGAGTAAGAACAGGATGATGAAGGAAATTGTATGGATGGATAGTCTATTGTATAAATGAAATCAAATCAGTGCATCAGGGTGACTTGCTTCTTGTTCTCTACAACTGCAATGTGATTGGGCAGAATTTAGATGGGCGTGTTTATGCTGGAAAAGTGGAGATGGCTGATGTATCTTTCTGCTTAACACTGTAGTAGCGCAATCCAACTGCAGTGGCTTAAGCGGAATAGTACACCCAAAACATGATTAGCCTTCATTTCTACTCACCCCATGCTGAACAACACTCTGGAGTGTACTTTTTTGATATCTCAAATGCATCTGGAGATCTGGGAGGCTTCTTGCTGTCTGCTGACATTCAAATAATGGAGGTCTAAGGTGCCGAGACAGAAAGGTCCATAAAAGTCCACAAAAAGCGTGTCAATATTCCTCCATACTGCTTTCGTCCAATGTATTCCAAGTGTCCTGAGTGGGTAGCATCCAGAAATTTACTCGAAAGCGAGTCATTTAGAATGTTTTAGAGCATAAACAGTAGTGTATAGGATTTCCTGAAAGCGCCGCGCGTTCAAGACCCTACCGAGAAACCGCGCGAGACCAAACCAGATGAGAAGTCGCATTCAGCGTCTGCTCTGCCGATAATGCAAAGCGTAGAAGAAGAATGTGCTGTTTACCTGTGCTGCAAGAAAGAAACAACATGAAAGAAAAATGTCTGAGGACTTTTTGTGTTGAGGAAGAGCATGAGTTCTTTGCCGAGCTGAATGCGCACACTTTCATCTGGTTTGGTCTGCCGTGGTTTCCGTAGACTCGTGAACGCGCGCGCTTTTAGGAAATACTATACACTACTGTTTATGCTCTAAAAACATTCTAAATGACTTGCGATTTGAGTAAATTCTGGATGCTATTCCACTCAGGACACTTGGAATACATTGGGACGAGCAGTATGGAGGAATATTGACTGTTTTTGTGGACTTTTATGGACCTTTCTGTCTAGGGCACAATAGACCTCCATTATTTGAATGTCAGCAGACAGCAAGAAGCCTCCCAGATCTCCAGATGCATTTGAGATATCAAAAAAGTACTCCAGAGTAAGTTGTTCAGCATGGGGGTGAGTAGAAAAAATGAAGGCTAATCATGTTTTGGGTGTACTATTCCTTTAAATGGTCTAACACTTTTCTAGTCACTTGCAGCATTTCCTCACCAAATTCTCCTCATCGAGTAGCTACCCCCATAGCACAACTCTCTACTGATGTTTACAGTTTTTCTAAATAGCACCAGAGCACATTCTGAGCCCTTATGTCTTTCCGCTACTTTACGTTCGCCTGTTCCCTGAATCGTTCTTTAGTGATGTTTGCTAATGAGGGGCAGACTTTGGCAGCTAAGCTTCTGAAGTACAGATGCAAAACAACGTATTTTCTTGTTTTTGCAACCTGCAGAACAAGAAAAATGTCTCAGTTTTTCTGCCGTTTGCAGCACCTCAATTTTGAAGGCAGTCGCCTCACCCTGATATCCAACACAGGTGTCCCCTTTTAGCTTTTGCTATCAGATAACTACACATATATTACCGGTTCTCCATTCTGCCCGGGGAAGCCGCTGTATCCCATATGTCCTTTACATCCAGGGGATCCAGGTAGCCCTTTTTTGCCTAGTGGCCCTTTGGGGCCCTGGGATCCCCTAATACCTGGAGGTCCATTTGAGCCTGGAAATCCAGGCCTTCCATCAGTACCCCGAAAACCTTTAAAACCTGGATAAAAACGAGGTGGAAAGCACAGTTATAGGTATGCAGAATGAGGCTGGTGCTAATAAGTCGGATATGAATAATCAAACCTTTGCCATGTACTCCATGTGCATCACGCTAAAGTGTCTAAATGGTATGAGCTTTTTAGGATTTTTGCATAGATTATGAGGGATTTTAGGATTTCAGGTAGTTGTTCCTAAAGTAAATAGCAATGCACAATGAACATCAGAGCAATACAGCTCATCAGCCAACTATTAACATAGAACAAAAGTGCAAACATGAAATAAATACTCATACAAGTGGTTTTATCTGGGGCAGTAGGATTCAAATGTCTGTTTGATTAAGATTGATTTAAGATTAGTCTTTAAATCTCTGATTTGCAATTACTTAGTACTAAGACGGATTGTATAAAACAAAGTCAAAATTCTGCCAATAAGGCACATATGTAACAAATACTGAAGGAAGCAGTTTTATTTAAAACACACAGATGTTAAATACTCTCCACCTGCATTTTAAATGTTTTATGTGGGCAGATTCTAAACCATGCCATTAAATTGATGATGCTTTGCTAATTAAACAATCTTGTCTCAAGTTCCAGGATTAACTGAAAAGCAGCAAATTACAGGTGGTTTACTTTCTCAGGTTGGTCCCACTCGCAAAGTGACAAAAGTTGACATGACATCCAAACAAGAGTAGAAGAGAATTTACAGGCGCATAAAAAGCAATAAAGTGCAGAGAAGGAGAATGAACTCATGCTTGTGACATTTCTGGGCCCTTATGGTGTTACAGTAGATCTGCATGTATAAAATGTTCATAATGTGTGTGGGAAGTAGTTTACATTCATGTTTTACATAAAACTGTTCATATCAGTATTTATTACACCTACACCTTTTTGGCAACTTCTGTCTTGTTAGACACTTGTACAGGTCCACTGGCAGACCTTTACAGCAGACAGGTCCATCAGCAGACCTGTACAGCTGACAGGTCCACCGGCAGACCTGTACAGCTGACAGGTCCACCGGCAGACCTGTACAGCTGACAGGTCCACCAGCAGGCCTGTACAGCAGACAGGTCCACCAGCAGGCCTGTACAGCAGACAGGTCCACCAGCAGACCTGTACAGCTGACAGGTCCAGCAGCAGACCTGTACAGCTGACAGGTCCACCGGCAGACCTGTACAGCAGACAGGTCCACCGGCAGACCTGTACAGCTGACAGGTCCACCGGCAGACCTGTACAGCTGACAGGTCCACCGGCAGACCTGTACAGCTGACAGGTCCACCAGCAGGCCTGTACAGCTGACAGGTCCACCGGCAGACCTGTACAGCAGACAGGTCCACCGGCAGACCTGTACAGCTGACAGGTCCACCGGCAGACCTGTACAGCTGACAGGTCCACCAGCAGGCCTGTACAGCTGACAGGTCCACCGGCAGACCTGTACAGCAGACAGGTCCACCAGCAGACCTGTACAGCAGACAGGTCCACCAGCAGACCTGTACAGCTGACAGGTCCACCAGCAGGCCTGTACAGCAGACAGGTCCACCAGCAGACCTGTGGTCCACCAGCAGACCTGTACAGCAGACAGGTCCACCAGCAGACCTGTACAGCTGACAGGTCCACCAGTAGGCCTGTACAGCTGACAGGTCCACCGGCAGACCTGTACAGCTGACAGGTCCACCGGCAGACCTGTACAGCTGACAGGTCCACCGGCACACCTGTACAGCTGACAGGTCCACCAGCAGACCTGTACAGCAGACAGGTCCACCAGCAGACCTGTACAGCAGACAGGTCCACCAGCAGACCTGTACAGCTGACAGGTCCACCAGCAGACCTGTACAGCAGACAGGTCCACCAGCAGACCTGTGGTCCACCAGCAGACCTGTACAGCAGACAGGTCCACCAGAAAGATGATCTCAAAATGAGTAAAAATGTCTTAAATTAAGCGTATTTACCCTTAATTTGAGCAGTTAAATAAGATGATTTGCCACTGGAATTAGTATTTTTACTCTTAAAATAAGGCATCTAGATAAAATGAACTTGAAATAAGACAAAGAAATTGTTTTTCTTATTTTAAGTGTAAATTGTCTTGTTCCATTGGCAAAGTGTCTCACTTAAATCCTTAATTCAGGAAAAAATGCACTTATTTTAAGAAGAAATTACTTATTTAGATGTCATTTTTTTGCAGTGTAGGCCTTCCTCCTTTCTTGTCTTGTCTTATTTTATCCAAGTTATTTTTGACAAACATAGGGCAGACTATTCTGCTGTAATGAAGATCTAACCTCGTGGTCCGGGAAATCCGATGCTGCCAGGCAGTCCCTGTGGTCCTGGTGGGCCGTTTATGGGAATGCTTTTGCAATCCCCTGGAGGACCTGGGTTGCCTAAACAACCTAAAAGAAAAATGTGTGTACTGCAGCAGTATCTGTAGCAGCAAAGTACTTATAATACTGCAATCTAAAGCATGAACATGATTGTAGAGCTTCTTGTGTGAGGCAGTACTGTATTGTAAACTCTTTGGTAGTATTGCAACAGTAGAAATCTCTTTATACCTATTGCAATGAACATCTTTGATTATATTAGAGGTTTCTTCCTGTTAAAAGGGAGTTTTTCCTTTCCACTGTCCCTGAATGCATACTCAGGGTGAGGGCTTGCTGTAAAGTCAATGAAAAACTGCAAGGGAACGTCTACTATCTCTACATACGCATCCAGGAGGAGCATGTCATGCAGTTCATGACTCAATGAACTTAGCTGGCTTTATTTAGATAGAATCCAAATGTTGTAATTGAAATACCTTTTTGCCCCTTTGAACCCACATAACCCGGAGGTCCATCTTGTCCCCTCAGGCCCATCTCTCCTGTCCTCCCTTGGGGACCAATGGAGCCTTTTTTTCCTGGAATTCCTGGTCGTCCCTCAAAGCCCTGGGGCCCGATCAGACCTAACACAGGATGTCAGTGAAGTACCTATTTCTGAATTATGCTAGCTCAATCGTGTCTATGGTAGAAGCTTACCTTTTTGACCAAGGGGCCCTGGCTGGCCATCGTTTCCAATAGGACCTTGTGGCCCCTGTGGCCCCCGCACACCAGGAAAACCTGGAACTCCATTTTCTCCAAGCGCACCTTTACGACCAGCCTGTGAATAACCATTGTCCCCTTTGAGACCTTTTGGACCAGGACAACCTAAAAATATAATCAGCTTAATGTTTTAGTATAAGAGAAAAGTAGAAAAAAGTTAATATTGTAAAATAAGAAAAATAACTGCAGGACAAAAAACAAGATACAATTTTAACTATGGGTCTTTGTAAATAAAGGTTTACCTTGATGTCCTTCAGGTCCCGGAGGTCCCCGGAAGCCAATTTCACCAGAAGGTCCAGCATCACATTGGTCCAGTGAAAGTCCTTTGAGGCCTCTTTGACCTTTGGCCCCTTCATTTCCTTTCTGTCCCTTTACTCCAGGGTCCCCAGGAGAGCCTGGGACACCTAATGGAACATGTAAAAGTATTCACCTCTTCTAAATTTTATGAATTTAAACAACAGTAGATTTAAACTGTGCTTATAATAGATATTTCCTCGTAAATTAGCAGTTTTTAGCAGATTGAATAGGATTTTCATTTAAAGGTAAAATGAAGTAAATATTGTATTTTTTTTCTTTTATCTTATAAACAAATTTATTTTTTCCATTTAATGAAACCTGAAGTAATTCCCAACATTATGTAGAGATTTAATATAGAGAGAAGACAGACAACTCTTAATCTCAGATACCTGGCCCTCCCTTATTCCCTGGGGAGCCAGGGACTCCTTTATGCCCTGGAGACCCCTGTCGTCCAGGCAGGCCTGGGGGTCCCTGACAGCCATAAGCATGATCTCCTCTTGGTCCTGGGAGTCCGGGGGGACCTGGGGCTCCTGGAAAACCTAAAGGTCAAAGAGTCAGTCCAAAAAAGTTAAAGAACAATCCACTCGACTTTGTTAAAAAGTTTTGAAGACATTTCGCTTCTCTTCCAGGAAGCTTTTTCAATTCAAAATGTCAGAAATAGTGTTGAGTTTGAGTTGAGTTAGACCCGGATGACGGGGAATCTTCACCAGCATTCGTCAAAGAGTCAGGTATAGACCTTTTTCACGACAACCGGAAGCTGCGTCTGAAAGGGCTGGAGCACTTCCTGTTTTACTCTGAAAAATGTCTCTCCTCCGGTGCTTTTCGTCATCCTTACTTAGTTTGCCAACACTTTCTTTCGCGGATGCGGAGGAAATCGCTGCGGCGAATTCCCCCACCAACAAATCTGTGAAAGGATACAAGTTCTTCCACGAAGAATATATCCACAGCTATCAAGGTAAGAAAAGACGTAGCTTAGCGAGCTAACCGCTAGCTGCAAGATATGAGCTACACAAACATCGTAATGAAGCCTAACATAGTATCTAAATTATGTGGAATATTGGAGACGGACATAGTTTAAACTTTTCAGTTATATTTTGACATTCTGAAATTTGTTTGCCACTACAGTTTGTGAAAAACAGCATGCTAGAATGTTATGTTAGTTCTGAGATTCTAGATGATGCTTGATGTTGAAACTATGCTTTACTTCTGCATGCCTGTAGTGTCAAATATTGTCGAGGGACAGGTAGTTGTCAGAGCTAGATGCTTCAGATCCATGAAGAAAAATGAGGAACCGCACAAGCTGCAGGTTTCAAACAGTCAGAAAGCTGGTTGGCTCTTGTTTGTTGGTTCGAGTTCCTGTTCATGTTTGACGGCTGAAAAACTTTCACGTACGACTTCTGGACTACTTAGAGCTTATTCTAACATTTTCCTGTTCAGTTGTTACTATTTGTTTTATGTTTCTGTTGCGGTTGCAACATAATCTGTGGGAATGCATGATAGGACATATATGGCTGTTTTCTTGCCCCACATGAACAACCAGGTAAAGAACAAAAGCACCTTTCACTTTAACATGGTTTTATTTCTGGTAGTGAGGGGTAGCTAGCCTAGGCTAGCACTAGCTTAGCATTGCTATGGTTTTTCTCTCTCTCTCTTTCTATTCCCTAACTCTTTGAAACCTTCCTGTCCTCTCTCCTGCTCTCTGTGTCAGATGTTCAGTTATTCATCTCCCTCCTTTAGTAACAATGGTATGTGTAATGAATTATTTTTCTAGCTTTGGAAGCGAATGTGCTAGAGTTAGAACCCCGTCTTCTGGCTGTTAAAAATCAAGGAGTTAAAGTAGGCCCTCTGTTAAGTGCCCAGAGCCGACAACATCAGGGACATGTCCACATAGTGGTCCTCCAACAGTGCCTGAGCAGCCAGGCGATTGTGTATCTGTATGAGGAAAGTGTAGCCGTGGTTCTCTCCCTCCAAAACCCGCCCACGCTACCAATTTTCCCAATTCAGTGACGCACCCACTGCGAAGCCCACTCTGGCAGTCGGCAGCTCCATAGTCAGAAACTTGGCATTAGAGACACCAGGGATCATAGTCAAATGTTTGCTGGGGGCAAGACCAGGCGACATCAAATCCTACCTGAAACTACTGGCTAAGGATAAGGTTAAATACAGTTAGACTGTCATTCATGCAGGCGGTAATGACACCCAGTTACAATGATCAGAGGTCATTTATATTAGTGTTGCTTCTGTGTGTAAATTTGCCAAAACAATAACAGACTCTGTAATTTTCTCTGGTCCCCTTCCTGATCTCACCAGTAATGGCATGTTTAGCCGCAAGTCATCATTCAACTGGTTGTCTAGGTTGTGTGCTGAAAACAAAATAGACTACTTTAATAATAGGTAATCTTTTTGGGGAAAACCTGGTCTGATTTGGAGAGACAGCATCCATCCCACTTTAGATGGTGCAGCTGTCCTTTTCTAGGAAACTGGCCAAATTCATTAGCCTTCCAAAACCCTGACAACCCAGGATGCAGGCCAGGAAGCAGAGTCGCGTTCTGGGCGAGGAAGAGTAGCAACAAACTTTCACTCTGACTGACTGATTACTCCAAAATCAGTTAATAATTAGGGATGGGAATCGAAAACCGGTTCCTGTTCACAACCGGTTCCGTATGTTCCAATTCCATGGCACCGTTTAGCAGCTCGTATAATGGTTTGCTTAATGGTTCCAGGCAGCACCAGAGCCTAGCGCTGGGTAGCATGACTTACGTCACATTTTTTTCGTCACGTTATATCACATTTACGCAAGTAAGCACAACGTGACCAGGCATAAGTCTAGAAAAGCAGTAAAAAAAAAAAAATGGCGTCCCGATCGAAAGTTTGGATGTTAAGTGGCAATTACATCCGCGGGGGAAAATACATCCAACATGCAGAAACACACAACATGGCATACATTTTAATGAATGCCATGTTTTTGATGCTTCCGGACAGAAGCTAAAGTTATGACCAGCATGGAAGGCAACTCTGGTGGTAAGCAGCTAGTTTTATATCACTGGCTGTGCTTAATGTGGTTCCTAGTAAATATTACACCATTTCTGGAAATAAACCAATTTCCTACCTCTCTTTGGGGTTATTAAACATGCTATGAAGTTGCTCTGAAGTTCAGGAAGCGAGAGGAAGGTGACGCTCGTTAAATCAGGGGTAGATTAGTTTTTTTCCTGTAATTGCACAGTAAGGTTTTTTCATTAAATGGATGCCTTCTCCATTAGATTTAGATGAATGTTATGAGACGGGTAGCCTGGCTGGCTCAGAGGCTGAGAGCCCCAGTTCACTGCCTTTTGTTTTCACCGAGGCAGGCAGAAATAGAATGTCCCAGGTTAAGGTAAACGAATGTCACCCTGCACTTACCAAGTTCATTGTTTCAATGAATCGATAGGAGAATTTATAAGGAATCAAAACGTTTTACAGAATCGATGAGGGAATCGGAATTGTGAAAATCTTATCAATTATCAACCCTATTAATAACTACAACTCTTTTAAACATTCAACCCTTATTTTCCGTCATCCAAATTGCAGAGCAACAAAATCTCTTTTTTTTGTAACTTTGTATCATTCATCAGGTCCTTACTCTGAAGTTTGAGATGAGTTTTCAGAGTTCCTATTTGATATGAATTTGAATACTGACTGGGTCAATAGTGGAGGATTTTAACATTCATGCTGACAAAGGCAATAAATTAAGTGCAGCATTTAATTGTATCTAAGATGATTTGTCTTGGTTCAAAATGTGAATAGTCCCACACATTCTTATCTTCATACGTTGGACCTTGTGCTGGCATATGGCATTGAATGTGAAGAAATAATAGGATTTCCTAACAACCCTGTCCTCTCTGTCCTCTCTCCTCCTCTGTGTCGCTGAGCAGTGCTGCAGAGGGCACAAGTTTAGTTTATTCCTCTTCACAGGTTGATGATTTTGTTGATGGGTTTCCTAGTTCTGTGTCCTGCCTTAGACAACGGAGCCCTTATGAGAAGTAAAACAAAAAAATAGAAATCTGGCTCCCTGATTTAATGCAGAGCTGCGCACACTGAAATAAAAAGCTAGGAAACTGAGGAAAAAATGGCACTCTACATGCCTTGGGGAATTCTATCTAGTCTGGAAAAATAGTTTACTACTGTATAAAGGACCCTTTGTAAAGCAAGAACAGCATATTTTTCCTCATTAACAGAGGAGAATAAGAATAATCCTAGATATCTTTTTAATACAGTTGTGAAACTCACCCAGAGCCATAGATCTCTTGTTGAACCGTCAATTTCACCTGCTCTGCTAGCAATAATGATTTCATGGGATTCTTTATACATAATATTGATCCGATTAAAAATAGGATCATTAGAATTCCTCTAACTATGATAGGTTTGTCTCTGGAAGGTGGGGCAGCATCTGGGACAATCTGAACCGGGATTAGACTGTTCTATCCAGTTGAACTTTTAGAGTTAGTGAAACTATTGTCTTCATCTAAGCCTTCAACTTGTATGTTAGATCCAGTTCCAACCATGTTATTCAAAGATGTATTCCCTTAGATCCCCTCATCCATTTTAGATGCAATTAATCTATCCCTGATACAGGGATATGTACCTAAAAGGCGCTTTAAGGTTGCTGTAATTAAACCTTTACTTAAGAAACCGTCTCTTGACCCAGATGACTTGGATCAATTATAGACCTATATCCAATCTTCCTTTTCTTATCTAAAATTCTGAGAAAGTAGTTGCCAAACAAGTGTGCGACCAACTTACACCATAATTAACTTTTGAAGAGTTTCAGTCTGGCTTTAGGGCTCATCATAAGCACTTGAACTGCTCTGGTGAAGGTTGCTAATGATATTCTCATTGCCCTCAGATAATGGACTTGTATCTGTACTTTTCCTGCTACATCTCAGTGCTGCATTTGATGCGGTTGATCATAATATTATTTTTAGAAAGACTTGAATATTTTGTAAGAATTAAAGGAACAGCACTAGAGTGGTTTGAATCTTATCTATCTGATCAATTTCAGTTCGTCTATGTTAATGACAAATCTTCCTCATGCTCAAGGGTTACCTGTGGAGTACCAAAGGGATCAGTGCTAGGACCAATTCTCTTTACTATATATATATATATGTTCCCACTGTCACTGTGTGCATGCTTAGTGTGAGGGATTGTTGTACAGACTCTACAGCATGTCTATTGACTTCATACACTCTTCCAGGAGTATCCTGTAAAGTCAACTACTAGATCAGCTGGTTTCCTTAAATAGAAAACCTTTAAACAATCTGTCGGAATTATCCCTGTAAAGCAGTTTGAGATGAGTTGTTGTGAATTGGCACTATAGAAATAAAGTAAAAACTGAAACTAGTCTATACATAGAACGTAGTCCTAGATAAGTGGTTTTGTGTTTCTTTTGTATAAAAGCTCTGCATTTTTAAACCACAGGTTTTAACATGGCGAGTGCGTTGACATCATATGATTTGAGGTAAATAAGTAAACTGAACTGAACTAAAATTTTTTAAAGAAGGAGGCATTTGGGGGTTACTCTAATTGTGGAAACAAGTTCTTCCTTTATGTCAGAAACTGTTAAACTGAAACTCTCACACTGTTTTTGAATGTATGTCTTGACAGCTGATGTTGGCTTTTACCTGGAGTTCCATCATAACTCAAACCCATGTCTCCCTCTTCTCCAGGATCTCCATCACAACCTTTAGCTCCTGCAGGAGGAGAGGAAACTCTCAGCTCAGAGACGAGACAGTTGTGTAATGTATTTGACTTGAATATAGAGGCACCTTTGAGGCCAGGCATTCCTGGAGGACCAGTCTGTCCCTTATCTCCTTTAGGCCCATCCGGTCCTGGAAAACCTATATAACCTTTAGGACCCAGAGGACCTGGGAAACCTGTAGTGGGAGACAGGTAAGCATTAAGTTGGAGTTAAAGGTGAGGAGATCGGTGTCTTAGATGATGCGTACCTGGTATTCCAGGGTCTCCCTTCTGCCCTTGGGGACCAGGGATTTGAGGGATACAGGGAGGACTGTCACCTGCAGGTAAAGGGAAAGCAGCTTTTTCAGGGACAGATTTTTTTTATATGGTTTCCTCCTTTAAAATCTCTGTATGGAATAAATTTTGGTCCATTCTTGTTGCAAGCAAAGAACACATTTTGCAAATGGAAAGTTGAAGAATATGCCTTCCAGAGGTGAAACGATTAAAATTTTCTTAACCTAATGTAATCAGATTTCCTTTTCAAAAAATCCCTTTTTCACATTCTATTGTTTCAAATTAGTATTTTTTTTATTCAATATTTTACATTTTTCAAATTTGTAGTTTTTAGATTGAGTTTACAATTTGCATTTTTTTCCCCAACATGTGCTTTACATAGCGCATTCTCTGCACTTCAAGCCCAGTACTCTTGAAGTGCATTGACCGACAAAAATATTGTTGCAGACCAATAGAAATGCATCTTCCCTTCTCACTCAAGAGGTAAGCTCGCTTCCAGAAGTGAAGAGAATGTGATCTCTATAACCTAAGTTAAAAAAGAATTCAATTTATAACACCAAAATAGATCTGAAAAAACATTTGAAAAATATAGATAAAAAAAATTATGAAAAAAGTAAAACAGTAATTTACAAGCTCTAGTAATCATGAAATTTTAATGTTGCACTACATTACCCATGATGCACCTGTTTGTTAGAGAGTTTGTGTGTGTTTGTCTGCCTGTCTGTGTACAGGATAACTTGAAATGTTATGAACAGATTTTAATGAAATTTTGGTAAATTTTGGTACTGATCAAGATCCTAATCTGCATACATGATTTCTTTTCTTTAAGGTTCTCTAACATTGTGAGATATTTGCCAAAACAAGCAGTTCCCCACTAAACTAAACTAGTTTAAATTAAACTAAATAGTGACTATTCACAGCCTAGACATCGGTTTCAAAAAGTGCAGAGGTATTTTACTGAATTCAAGTACACAAGAAAAGGGAACATTGCTGGTTGCTTAGCAGTTTCAAAAATATGCTTATATATATATATATATATATATATATATATATATATATATATATATATATATATATATATATATATATATATATATTCTTGAGGTGTCCCATCATGCAAAAAACTATTAATTTAAATTAAGAAATGGTCCAGATGTTGTGCAGGTTTATGGAAAAACGCTGCTTGGCAGAGTTCTGCACTCGCCGAGTGCTTTTCTAGTTTATGGTTTCACTCGGCCTCAACTCGACCAGCAGATCATTTCATGATTTCTTATGTGTGGCTCAGACCCATAAGCGTAGCATCCATTGAGCAGGAATTCTCCTTCCTGCCAGTGCTTTGTCAGTCTTGTATGTATGAGAATTTTGGATTTATTACGATGTAATAACAGTTTCTCTTGCCATAAAATTTGTTTTTTACTTCAGTTAATGACCAAGGTGGTGTAATAGTCGTTGTATTTATTTGCTGCTGCAGAGCCTGAGGTGGTGTAATAACACATGGTCTAAAAGTGCTATTTAATATCTAAGATGTGCTTTCAAACCAACTATATGCTCTGTGCTAATATAACTTTGATGTAATATATATTTTCATGCAGTTATTTTAGGCCTTTTTTCCATGTAGGTGGTGTATTTTACAGAACATTCATGGGTGATGCTAGACTGCCCCCTACGGGATTTTCAATGTTACAACAGGTCATTTTTTATTATGGACAGCTGTAGTTTAGCTATGTGGTTATTTGAATATATTCTATAACCGTTTCTGTTTCCGATAAACACTCAGGTCTGGACACAATCAGATAAATAAATCAAATATAAATCACAAATAAATCTGAATGACTGAAGATTCAGCAGAACTCCCATCTGCTATCAGTGCCTGTTGGACACTCATTACAAAGAAACACATTAAAAAGTTGTGAGCCTGCTGATCAACACATTTTAGAAAGCTTTTTATTACCTGGTTAGTTTAGCTTTGCTTAGGCGATCAAGGACTACATCTAGGGTTGTAATGGGACTGTAATTACAGTCCAAAAAAACAACAAATAAAGTATATGACTTAATGGTTGCTCCAGATTCTCTAAGTCAGAATGACTTGATAATGTCAAAAAATGCAACAACAGCTATATAATTATCATAACTATGTTCCACCACTTTCAATGCGCTCACATTACTTTAATATTTGAGAAGATAAGTCATTATTTTCAGATGAATCTGTGTTTGGGTTTATAGTACATCTAATAATATTTACATCTGATTTCACCATCAACTTTACCTTTAACCCCCTTTTGCCCCTTTGGTCCAGGAAATCCTACAAATCCTGGATTTCCAGGGGGCCCACGCTCTCCAACGGCCCCAAACACACTGCTTCCTCGGCGACCTGGTGGTCCTAAAACTCCCTTTTCTCCAGGGTATCCTTTGCAGCCTCTGTCTCCAGGAAAACCAATGAGACTTTCCCCCTGAAAACAATCAGATTCATAAATGACAGGTTGAAGCTCTAGACCAGGTAAGTGTTCACACTGAGCAGAGTGGATCGGACTCAGCCTCTCCATGGCTGACCTCAATTCCTGGATTACCAGGTGGTCCCGGGGGACCAGGTAATCCATTTCTTCCTGAGAATCCTCGTGTTCCTTCAGGGCCTAAATCACCCATATTTCCCTTTTCACCTGGAGATAAGATTTGGGACAGAATGATGACTCGTTCACTAATCGGGCATCAATCATACATCATACAGCACTGGTGAAAATCAGAGATAGCCAAAGTTCAGCACCCAGATAAAGACATGAAACTGTATTGTTGCACAAAATAGTAATGATGGTATGTTAAGCTTATCCCATATTATCTAGACTTTTAAAAAAAATTAATTAACACCACAGAACTTTACTCTCCATGAGACTAGACCTTTGGAGTTCCATACAGAGTGATATTACTCTAAGCTCTTTAGAGTCCAGTAGCAGCATGGTTTGCACTCCTACAGACAACGTTTTGCTTTTTACTTATTGATGCATGTCCTCTGTGATGCTGCTTGGTCATAGAAACCAATGTCTGAGAACCATGGAAGTGATTTACAATCAAATCAAGATGTTCCAACACCTCCAACAAATGACCCTGCAATGTGTGGAAATTAGGAAATTTCAGGACTGGACCTGTGAAGTGTTATCCTGTGATCGTACCACACAACCGAAATTAACTGGTCTGCAGGAAAAGTTGCTAGATTTAATACACATGTGGTTATGCGGTTTAAACACTGAAGCCAATCAATTAAATGGAAGACTCAATACCCTTTTCAACTTATGTTGCATAGACCTAATGCTGAAGGCTAGGCTGCTCTAAGAGCTCCAACTCTCCTATTTGGAACTGCAACTGCTAGAGGTGTTGCTCTTTTATGGACACTTTTTAAAACATCCCTTTGAGTTCAACTAAATTTATGACGATCTTACCTTTAATATCAACTACTCTGAAATCTCCTTTCTGTCCTTTTAAAGCCTTTCACACCCTGGGATCCGATCATGCCCTGCAGTAAAAACAAACAAAAAAACAATGCTAAACCCGATTATGTTTGGTTATCCTAGACCAGGGGTCACCAACGCGGTGCCTACAGGTGCCAAAATTCCCTCAAGGGCCACATGGGGTGCCCTCAGCGTCTTCTGACAACAGAACAACTCAGTGGGCTAGGTTTGAAATTTTATTCTATTCATTTGCTCTTATTTTTTTAATAATTTATAGAGCATTTCATTACATTAATCTTTTAGAGCATTTAAGCATGTTTAGATCACAAAATGAGCATATCTTTGAGAAAATTAGAAGGGAAAGGAAACAATTACAATTTTATTATTATTTATGTAATTTTAATGACTGCTGAACCAGTCCAGTTCATAGGTCAGTATGGGTAGCCCTTCGTATTACTCAGCACCCATTAATTAGCTCTAAACCTTAAAAAGGTTGGTGACCCTTGTTCTAGACCTTCTCACAATTTGCTGATTAAAAACTCACCTCAGCACCCTTTAATCCTCTGTCTCCAGGTGAACCCATCTCTCCTCTTGGGCCTGGGTCTCCTGGGGGACCTGATGACCCTTTCCTCCCTACTGGTCCTTCAGGACCAGGAGGGCCCCTTATCTCAACTGGGGGGCCACATAAACATGTACCAAGATCACCTGAAACACAAAGGTTGAAAATAAGATTTTAATTCTTTGATCTCCCTCCTAAAAGCCAATCAAGTTGTTTTATTTTCTGATTTAATTAGCAGAGTTCTGTTGTAACTTTGTGTGAACAATAACAATGAGATCATTCACTAGGTCCTTTACACACAGAGAATTAAATATTATATTTTATAGGGAGGGTTATTAGGTGTATTCCTATTCAGAATGTGATCTTTATGACCACTATGTCAAGATCTGATGACTGTCCTGATTACTCATCTGATCCACCTTCTTCAGTCTCTATTCAACCAGCCCTCAAACCAGTCATCAGTGCCAGATTATCCTCAAGCCTGTGGTGGTGTTTTCTCACTGCATGAAAAGTGGGATTTTCGTTCAATATACGGGTAATTGTAGATTGTCGAACTTCAGGTTACGCAGTATAATGCAATTTGCAGGCTTCGACTTAAAACTCCTGCGAAATTCGCCGTCAGAAATTGACGCGGGAATTTCTTAGGCAGTGTTCCCCATAGGCCTCCCGAATGGAATTCTAGGGGAGGCTTTAACATCTCAAATGAACATGCTGTGAGCTACATGTATACAAATGCAAACCAGGGTTGCAGGGGGTTTTTACTGATTATATCTCTGATACAAAGAGATTAGGTATAGCCTCTTACATTTTAGCTTGAATTGATTTATTTAGTTAAAGTATAGACTTTAAAATGAATCTTTAGGCTGACAGAGCAATACATTTAGAGCAGTAATTATTTTTTTAAATTTGCATTTTAAGATAAAAAATAAAATGTTGTCTGTCAATATGCTCAATTCACAATTACTTAAGTGCTGGAAAAGTTTCAAGAAATGATTCTGAGATGATTCACTTTATAACATGGCGCATTATCCTGTTGGAAGTAGCCATCAGAAGATTGGTACACTGTGGTCATAAGGACATAGGTCAGCATGCTAAATTCGGTTTAAGTGGCCCAAAGGTGTGGCAATAAATATCCCCCAAATAGATGGTAGAAATAGATCAGGCTCAGTATAGCCTAATTATAGACTCTTACATTTTAGCTTGAATTGATTTATTTAATTAAAGGTACGCTAGATTACTGTGTATGCAAATGTTATGTAAAAAAAAAATACACAAAATAATTTACTTCAAAAATTTGTTTTAATTCAGAATCAGTTGGCTGTAATGGTTAATTTTTTTTTAGATTTCCACTTTTTTTTTGTTATTGAATATATAAGAAAACAATAACAATCTCAAATAACAAGTCAACTAAACAAATATTTCAATACAAGAAGAAATATCACAACTCCTGCTTTTGAAGTAAAAATAAAATTAAATGCATACGAATGGAATAAGAAGTATAAAATAAAATAAATAAAAATAAATAAAATAATAATAGTAGTTTAAGTAAAATTAATCAGTGGGGACTACCAACTGAAATTCTTCAATTAACTCAAACAATTTAATTGCATTTAAATTCTGCATCTTTCTCAGACATCTTTTGAAAGGGGGAAAGGTTCCATTTTGAAGAGCAGAGATTGGGAGGGAGCATTTTGCATAAGCCACATTTATGGATATAATACTTTGTTACAATTATTAGAATATTGATTAAAAATTCCAAATTTTTTCTTTAATGGATAAAACGAAACTGAATGTTTTGCCAGGAAATAAAATCTAAATTTATTGTTTTAGTTTTTGGGAATATATACAAAACCATGCTCTAATTTCTAGATACCAACTGTTGCTTTTACTATAATTTAATTTGACAAACCGGGTCTTCTCTACATTCTTTTCTTCTGTTTAGCTGCGATTTGCAATAGCGGGTCTTGATCTGACTGACGGACGGAGGGAGCAAAATAGCAAACAGCTCACGTATTTTGACGGTGAAGGACTAGAGAAGACGCATGCGTGAAGCGGTGACGAAATGAGGATGTGGAACAGCTCTCATTGATTTACATGACAGACAAGTAATACAGATAGTGTGGATGGACATTTTTTATTAGAAATAAATCATACACTGTTGTTCTTGAGAATAAGAAACATGGGGCTGATAGTTACATTTGTGTAGGTTTCCAGCACATATTGGGGTGGAAGGAAACGAGAGGTTGGTGATAAAATGGCAAAAAGGGCAATTAAACATTCTATTAGTTTTATAGTTAAAATAAGTAAATCAGAAAGGAAAGAGTATTATTAAAGAGAAAATTTTATGGAAATTTGGCAAAAAAGGTGGGATGAAGATAAAACAGGAAGATGGTTTTATAAAATTCAGAAGATAGGTAGGAGAAAGAAGAAATGGAAAGAAAGAAATAGAAAGGATGAAAGAGTGATAACAAGGTTAAGATTTGGTCATATACAGGACTTAATCATACACTTTTTTAAAATACAAAAACATAAAGCGACGGCAAATGTGATTTCTGTGATAAATATGAAACCATAGAACATGTTATATTTAAGAATGTCATAAATATGAAAAGAGAGAAGATATATGAGAAGAGAGTTTGAAGACATTAAGGAGAAGGTTAATTTATTAGATTATACTGACTGAGGAGAAATTTAGGGAGTAAACACATACAAATAATTATTAGATTTCTAAAGAAAACGAAATTATTCCATTAGAATTTAATTATAGTAAGTGTGTTTGTGAGTGAATAGAATGATATACAAAGCTGTGCACAAATATGTTTATATTTTTAAGTGTGAATGTGTGAATGTATGTTTAGAAGAAGTTAGGGTAGAATGTATCAGGATCAATATTTAAACCATCACGAACCACACTCCATACCAGTAAGTGGCGGTAATGCTACTAACAGTTTGTTGCCAACCGCCATAAAACTCGACAAGAAGAAGAAGAAGACATTGGAGTAATCGGTACGTGAGCGTGAGCGGAGCGCTTGACGGAGTATGTGGAATCTGGGGGTAAGGAGGACAAATACACGCGTCCGGCTGGTGCAGCAGCCCGCGCGGACAGTGCAATGAAAATCCGGACTGTCCGCTTCCTAAAGCCGGACATCTGGCCACCCTATGAGCAACCTTTGCGGGATATACCTAACTTCGAGGAAGAGAAGACGGTGCACAACGCCACGCTAAGCGGTAAATATATGCTGGTAGCTATGCTAAAAGCAGCCTCAGCTTAGCTAGGCAAGCTAAAGACAGCCTAACCTAGCTAGGTAAGCTAAAGCAGCAGCCTAGCCTAAAGCTTTTTACTAAAAGTGTATTTTTGTGATTCACAGGAAGCATTATGCCGTCTTAACAACTCGGAGACTAATTGCAAGCGCTATGAACCGGCAGGGGTAAGGTTTAAAGAATATGCTTTCATTCTGCGGTAAAAGGACATGGATACGGATGGATACCGACCATAGCTGTACTTTTTTTTTTTTCACGAACTACAGATCGCGCCTCACAATGGCGGTGACCTATTTGCTCGGATTTGCCGCGATGTTGATAAAAGGCGACATTGTGTGTAAGTGACTTTGTTTTAATGTTTTCTCCTTCCTTGTTACTGTGACTTGCGTTTGATTTTTTTTTTATTCATACCACTCTCATTTAATTGTTTTTCCAGCTGCCTGTAAGGCGTATTATGAGAACGGTATGCAGGAGCTTCAGATACACGCTGCTAGCCAGCGCGCTGCGTCATGCGGAGGCCGCTGCCAGGCTATCTGCTCAGAGTCGGGCCAGACGAAAGAGGGTAAAGACTTTTATTTGGTGACTATTTTTCGGGTGCATTGATAGATGTGTTTGTGTCCATATGCAGTGCGCTGATTCATTTTTTCAGCTGCTGAAGGCGCAGGCAGAGTGTGCTGGCAGATGAGGAAGTGGAACTCTGTAAGTCCGCCACCGTCGACCTCATGTCCGACGAAGAAGATGGCGTCGTCGGCGTTTCTCTGGATGGATTGTACGGTCGCCGCCATTTCGTCGTAGGCCGGATCTCACTGAACTCTGTGTTAAGCTGCGGTTAGAAGAAGCGATGTCGAAGGCTACAAGGCCACGCACAGTAGGCGTCTGCACATCGGACCTGCCTCGGAGGGAATGCTGCCTGTTACCTCCAACCCCGAGGAAGCAAACGGACCGTTCCGCACGGAGTTGTAATTTTTAGATACGCATGTGTTTGGATACGCGTTGTATATAGTTGTGTGTGTTTTAATAAAGCTCTTTCTTTGCATAAACAGCTTCCTGGCAAATCTTCATTTCCTGTATAAATTCATTCATGTCCTTGATGGTAGCATAATAATTGTGTAGTAGTGTAGGATAACATAAATACACAGCATATGAATGAATAAATATATGAATGAATAAATATATGAATGAATAAATATATGAATGAATAAATATATGAATATATATATATATGAATGAATAAATATATATATATATATATGAATAAATATATATATGTATAATATATATATATGCCAACCAATCATGAGCGACTTCACTTGTTTAAAAAAGAAGTGGTTCCGTCCAATACTCAGTAAGAAAATTAAAGCCTGGCGTGGCCACGTGTGGTTTTGCTGCCAATCACGGCGATTTCATTTGTTTGAGAATAGTGGTTTCAGCCAATACTGAGAAGGTTATTGAAGCCAGACCTGGCCAGCCGCGCGGGTTTGCTGCATTCATATGCTAATTAGGGCCATTAGTACAGCTGATCGCTCTCCACATACGTCACTGTCCGTTTCCGACAATTTGTGGCACGACAAACGCGGACAAGCACGGGTTGCAAATTGTCGGAAACTGGACGAAAATCAGGCAGATCTGCGGGAGTTTACGGGGGTTTACGGGGACGAAAATCTCACTTTTCATGCAGTGTCTCTAGTGTACCTGTATTTCTGATTGCCTGATCCTGACCTGTTCTGCCTCTGGACCTCAGAGCCTGCATGTTCCCATGCTGATCTGTTTGCCTGACATGTCTTAGGACTCCTGCTGGATTCTGCCTGTTTAAAAAAAACCTGAAACTGTTTCCTGACACCGTCTTGTATTTCCTTTCGGAACCTCTTCCGATCTTTGATCTTCTGGTCTGTACTCCTTAGCTCCTCGTCAACACGGGCTTTGGCTTCAACCTCTGGATTATCCTGATTTTCTTCGGCCCCGTCCACGAAGTCAAAGCGAACGCGAAAGCGCTAATATTTTTCCAGAACGTTTGTCGTAAAGACGAGGCGTAAAATAAATGTGATCGATCCACGAATGCATGGCACGCTGCAAAAATGTATGGCAGGCCTGTAAGAGGCGCAACGTGCCAAAGCAAAAATAGGCGGCAAATGTTGGGCATCTTGCTGCACTAATATTTATACATGGTTGCCCTGGCGGGTCCATTTTTGTAGTTCAGTCAAATTCAGGTGCTGAACTATGTGCCGATATTGCTCTGTTCTTCCTGGAGATATTCCAGAAGAAGAAGATTCTGTTAATAAGCCCGACAGCAGGGTGAGGTAGCATGAGCAGCAACTATTCAACACAGTGCGGCATTGCCATTGTTGTTGTGGATACTGTGTCGCTGCGCATCGCGTGTTTAGAGGCGGCGCTATGAAGCATGCGTGTAAAAAATGCGGTTAGAGCTTAAGATGGAAACGCGAGCGCGTTTCAAAATCTTCCCACTCTGAAGGCTGAATAAAAATCGATTTACAGACCCCGGCAAACGCTGGCTTCATGATATGGATGAGAGGCTGGTTTGGTAAAAAATTTGATAGCGTTTAGGCCAGGGTTCGGCCGTGTGGGCCGAGGGGCCTTCGTCTGCCTGTCTACCGGGGCTTTAATCTCTGGGCAGCTTCCGTCGCAGCTTTTCGGCAGCTGACCGACTGGAACAAACCTCATCCTCTGTGCATGGACTGAACTTTAAGACCAGGTTAGTGACTTACACATTCATAATCTTCTGCCACTAGATTGATGTGGTCACCAACCTGTGTTCTCTTCCTGTAGAGGTTCCTGCCTTAGATGTACTAGCTGTTTGCTGCAGTTCCTTTACTTTAAATAAATGCCTTTTGAGATATCAAACTGTCTCTCTATCTGAATACTAGTTTCTCTGTGCTGAGCCTTGACACACTACCATTTCACCTCACATTCAAGACCTCATCCGTCCTCACATTTTAAGCATTGACTTATTTAACAGTTATTTATAAGCAATTAATATTGGTAAGAGCAAATTGATGTGTTATAACAGCATCATTAAAAGAACAACTGTACATTCAAACAGCCACTTAGTACTTATTATTTAATGTAAGACAGAACAAAATAGGAAGGAACCCCATGAGGTGATGCACAGGTCCTACTTGTTGAATAACGTTTTTATACTTCATCTTCACCTGCTGACAGGTGCGCTTCTTTTAAGTGACATTGTATCTAAATGTCATACATTGATCGACTACATACCATTCAACCACTAAATTAGATTTCCCCCATTACATTGTCGTCATCGCAACAGCCTATGGCAGGCCATTAAGATATTCATCAGTTTATCTGAATAGATATTCTTTTAATATCCGAAATAGGATCCTTGTCAAAATAAACTTTATGAACAAAATTATATTCTTCATATATAAATTAAACATTCTGGATGTCTACAAATCTCCATATTGCTGTAACTGGTTATAATTTGTATTATTTTTAACAGAAATAAACATATTTCAGATACCATAAACACATATTCAATCAAGTTAATAAGCGTCAAAATAACCATTTGTAATTTAGAAAATATATTAGAGTTCTGACCAGAAATGTGATTTTGAACAGGAAGAATCCTAATTTGGTGATGTA
The DNA here is from genome assembly GCA_018398635.1 of Cyprinodon brontotheroides. Taxonomy (NCBI): domain Eukaryota; kingdom Metazoa; phylum Chordata; class Actinopteri; order Cyprinodontiformes; family Cyprinodontidae; genus Cyprinodon; species Cyprinodon brontotheroides. The sequence continues at coordinate 2,215,911 of JAGKQL010000024.1, forward strand.
CACATTGAACAGCAGAGGGGAGAGTGCTTTTAATAAATGTGAAAACAGCCTGCAAAAGAACACTTGACAAATTTACGCATTAACTCGAGCAGCAATCTTCTCCTTGAGTCTGAGTTTTTTAGAACTCTGATCTTTAAACTCGTTTTGAAAAAGAAGTGTAGTGCAAAAGGGTTTAACTGGAAAATTAAAATATGTTAATATCATGATTGATTGACTTCAATCTTTCCAAATAGGAAATAGGGCAAATAGGGCATTAAAAAAAAAAGTTGAGAGTCAGACAATTGATTGTGCTCTGTAAAGATTGCATGTAAAAAAAAAAAGTCATGCAAACCAAGTCAGTCCACCTTTTTTAAATTAGTGAAAGTGTGAACTGCTGGCACTTTGAGGGTAGGTTTAAAAATATTAAGGTGAAGTTATAACCCATGGAATTGAAGGTAACAATCTATAATAATAATGATAACAACCAATTTTTCCAGGTCAAGGACCCCCAAACTAATGGCGAGGTGGAGCAGGGACCCACTAATTTTATATATTGTATGAAACTGTGTTATATTAAACTGGTCCTATAGTCACTCTATTACAGATAGAGTCGATTAATGAAAGTAATTTCTCCCTGGGATTATTTAAGTTTTTCTGATTCTGATTCCTGGTTGATGGGACAGGTGTTGTGAATGAAAGCGGTGCCCAGCTTTGAAAGAGGTCCTGTGTGTAGCTGAATGTTTGCATTGATGACTGAAAAGACATCTTCTGCCTCCATTTATCTGTTTACTACAGTGCGTTGAATTCATGTTAATGTGTATTTAAAGACATTTCAATTAGTGGAAAAAAATGCAGGGGGAATATAAAGTCTAAGTCTAGTCAACCAAAACTTTCACAACCCCCATGCAGTACCTCCGTGGACCACCTAGGGGTCGCAGTGGTCTATAGTGCACTTTAGATAGAAGTAAATTAGAATGATTGAAACAAAAGTATACCAAATTAAAAGATGCAAAATCATATATAAAAGGATTAAAGGTCATAGCTACTTATTCATCAAAACAATGACGTTTTCTGGGATAATCCACAAAAACATCCACATAATATCTAGAATGATACAAATTGAAGTGTTAACTTTATTAAAGAATAAAATATGAATTTTGATTGCTACAAAATGATAGCCTCTACTGATATGATGGCATAAGAGCTGAGAAGTAGATTTATATCAGCATTAGTTCTATAAATAGGATTCAAGCCCCAAAAAAGTAATAAATAAACGAGAGCAAACATTGGTCCAGTTCTAAAGCGTTGGTGCTTTCTAAAGGGATGCACGATTATAGTAATATTAGATTTAATTTGAGATAAATCTATTTTCAATTAAAATACAATAAAGTAAAATCCCTGCAAGCTGTTTAGTTTAATACATTTGTAAAATAATTTAAAAGAGACGTTGCCATGTTGTTTACGCTGCAAACCTTTAGGGCAAATGGCATAAGGCTAGGTCCTGTAGCATTAGCTTCATCCAGCAAAACAGCAATGAGTAATGTTAAAACTTTTAGTTTGAACTGGAGCATTTTAAAATGAATGAGAATGTAGAAATAACAACACGTAATGAAGATAAGGAGGAGGACTAAAAGGAGGAAGAGAGGAGAGTCAGATGAAGAAGCTGGTGTTTGTATGACTGCTAAAAGCACAAACCCTGAGTGTATAAAACCAAAGGGCTTGAGGATCAGGCTATTAGAAGAAAAAGAGTAGAAACAAAGCTTTATTTATAAAACACCTAAACAAGTGTGAATGATTTCAGGATCTTTCAAAGGTTTTAAAAAAAGAAACTCACTGACCTTTGGGCCCCGGATAACCGCGTTCTCCTTGAAAGCCTAGGTCACCTGGATCTCCATTGAGGCCTGGGATCCCTGGAAGACAGTAAGTTCCTGCACGAAAGAGGATCACATTTCTAGAACATCAGGAAAATGTAAGTATCATTGACTGACCATTAGAAATGAAAACTATTTTACTTTAAGACTTGAAAATCACGGGTGTAAAGAAAGTGATCCGTTACCTGGAATACCTGGCCTTCCCTTGGGCCCTCTCCGTCCTGGAGGGCCTGGTTTTCCACGTTCTCCAGGGTACCCCTCTTTTAAAATCTGACCTGGATCTCCTCTGTCTCCTTTGGATCCAGGTTCACCTTTCTGACCAGTCATACCTGGTGGTCCTGACCCCCCCACAAAGAATATTACAATACTTACTTACTTTTACATTTTCAGATCAGAACATCAAAGTCATCCTGTACCACCTTAAACCTATTCTGTGCTGTCATGACATGTTAAATGTGAACAAATAATGTTACCTTATCAACAAATCACAACAAAGCTGTTCTCATCACCATAATTATAGCATAGATCAGAGGCCCATACCATCAAGCGAGCCTAACCTATAGGGATTACTTCCAGCCTATCCAGTTTAACCAATCCACAGCAATCAGGATCATTGGCACCACAAAGCACGTATAAAGGGGCGGGTTGAAAGTAGCAGACCATACACAATCATAAGTGCAGAAGGGACAGTGCCGTATTTCTGTGAGGAGCAAAACTAATTTTACAAAAGTAAGAAGAGGAAAAAATGGCTAATTGAAAAGTCAAATATGGTGAGTTAGTTACACATCAGTGACATTTAACACAGACAGCACACCAATCACTACTGCATATTAATCGCATGCCCCTCAGGAGTGAAGAGGAAATGGGAGCAGATTAAAAATAAAACACAAAAACATTATTTCATCTGGTTAGACTGACTTTTAAATTCAATAATGTCTGCTCTACAATAAAGATGAAACCACAATTGCATCATATTAATACAAGAAGTGGATAATCTGTGTATAATCCTCCTGATTTCTGAGAACTTTTTTTTTTTTATGGTTTGCCATTTAATCCTCATCAGAGCAGCTCAGGTGAAACATCTACCGTTCCAATTAATACTGTTACAGCAAGAAAGTAAAATCATATATTTGTCAACTTGTATATTTAACAGCCTGATGATTTTTATAATCTGATGAATACAGAATCTCACAGAAATCCAGTTATTGACTCACCTGCCATAAAATTCTTCTTTTACAGACTGTATTCAGGCAAGTGGCTGACCATCCCCATCAATGTACATTTTCTAAGGTTTTGTTATCAGCCAAATCAGAGGATGGTGCTGCCCCCTTCTGCCTTTCACATGTCTTACTCTAGAAGTCAAGTAAAGAGGAAACTGGAAACTTCTTCATACCCCTTTAGAGACAATTCACATAAATCGATATCTATGTTCTTTGGCTGTATATACCGACAGGTTTATTTGGTGGAGGGTTTTGTTTCTATTTATGTTCAGGTGAATTTAGTTAGTTTGGAAATTGGTGTTTGGTTTGGTTGGTGTTGATTAGGCTCTTTCGTGTGTGTGTTTTGTCAAATTGTCTGACTGAAAAATTGTCCAAAATAAATTCCTAATTATTAATTATTTCATTCAACTAAAGAGACTGAATCGGAAGTCACCAGGTCCTGATGATGTCATCCCCAGAGTCCTGAATGCCTGTGCAGAGCAGCTATGTGGGATTCTACAGCACCTCTTCACCCCTAGTCTGACCCTGGTGACAGTTCCAGTGATGTTGAAGAACTCCTGTCTTGTATCAGTACCAAAGAATAATAATTAACAATAATTTACCTTTATTGATCTCACACTGGAAAAATTCACCTCTGCATTTGACCCATCCTCTAATCCACTAGGCCAACACTCCCCCAAGAAGACTCAGAGAAGACTCTGCCAAAAGTCCCCAGTGACTTTAGACCTGTTGCCCTGACATCGCTACTAGGACCCCTTGCAGTGTGCTTATCACCGTGGAGTTGGAGTTGATGATGCCATCATACACCTGCTTCAACAAAGCCACTGTCATTTACATAAGGCAGACAGCAATGTGATGGTCATGTTCTTTGATTTCTCCAGTGCATTTAACACAATTCTGCCTGACTTACTTTGTGAGAAACTGAAGACTGAGGTGGAGGCAGCAACAATCGCCTGGATGGTACTCTCTCCATTTCTTTTTTACTCTATACATGTCTCACTTCCAATACGTTAACAAACGAGGGAGATTATTGCAGATTTCAGAAGAAACAGGAACAAGATGAAACCTATTAACATAATACGAGAATATGTGGAGGTGGTTGAGGAGTTTAAACCATAGTATTTACTTGGACGACAAACTAGACTGGAGGCGCAACTGTGAAGCCATCTACAAGAAGGGACAGAGCAGATTGTACTTCCTAGGAAGCTTAGGACCTTTGGCGTTTGCAGCAAGACTTCTATAAATCTGTTGTAGAGAGTGTGATCTCTTCTTCCATCCTCTGCTGGGTATTAGAGTATTAGAGCAAATGACTTAAAAAACATGAACCCCCTAAATAAAAAAAGACCAGCTCTGTTCTAGGAACTCCTCTAGAAAGTCTGGATATTATTTCAAAAGGGAGAATTCTTTATAAAGTAAAGAAACTTATGGACAACAGTGGGCATCCTCTTCAGAATATTTTTTTAACAACAACTGAGTGTCTTCAGCCAAAGGCTTCTCCAGATCCGGTGTAAGACGGCCCGCTACAGAACATCCTTCCTGCCACTGTTATCAACACCTACATGAACTCGCTCCCAATCTGCAGGTTTACTAGCGGTTCCAAGAATTTCTTATAGTTAATTGGGAGGCAGATCATTTAGTTATCAGGCTCCTCTCCTTTGGAACCATATACCAGTTTTAGTCCGTGAGGCAGACACCCTGTCAACTTTTAAGACTAGGCTTAAATCTTTCCTTTTTGATAAAGCTTATAGTTAGAGTGGCTCAGGTTATCCTGAGCTATCTCTACCTAGTTATGCTGCTATAGGTTTAGACTGCTGGAGGGACATAGGGACCCCCATTTCATCATTCTGCTTCATTTTCTCTCTAATTTCCCCCTCTGCAGAATCTCTAACGTCCTGGTCTCTCTGCTTTTCTCATAGTAGCCTCATCTGGGCTGTTCCTGTTTGGCTGTGACTCCATCCTGGAGACAAATGTCGCTGTGCTGCTGCCATCAACACCTTTGTTTATGGATGTTTGAAATTGGACTGTTCATCAGTGTAGTCCTGTTTCTCTGACTGTGACTAACTGGATGTGTGCTCCCTTCATCCTCTGACATAGGAGGTGGCTTGGAGCTCATCTGCCTGGCTGTGTGTTTCCTGGGACGGCCCGCCTTTTACAGTTGCCTCTTTGTATCTGCTCTGCTTCTGTCTCCTTGAACCCCAGTCAGCCTCAGCAGATGGCCGCTCACACTGAGCCTGGTTCTGCTGAAGGGTTCTTCCTGTTAAAGGGACTGTTGAATTAATTTGACTGTATGATCTGGTGAACTGTAAAGTGCCTTAAGATGAGTGGGTTGTGAATCGGCGCTAAATAAAATTAACTGAATTCAATTGAATGAAGCTGCTGACTACATCATATGTCGGGGCCATACATACAGTCTGCGATACAGTGAAGATCGCATTCCTGCGTGTTGCATAGCCGACACTCTGGTCCAGAATCTGGCATATATGCCTGAGCGGCCCATGAAAACCTGTATTAATTATATAGTAATTATCATATTAATCCAAAGGATCTTCTCGCAGTCTGTGTTCTCATTTATACTATCGCTAAGAATTAATCCAGTTTTGTGTTACTAGAAAGTCAGGGTTGAGGCTGAAGTTGTCTCGCTAACCTAGTAACCTTACTTCATGGTACAGGCCTCAGGTCATCACGCTGCCCTAAACTTTACAACATCAAGCTACATGATTGGCTCTGATAAATATGATAAGTTCCTTTCCTGAACCTACAAAAATGTCATTAGCTTCAACATTAAAACATATTTGGTCAAATGCTGCAGTGATCACAATACGTTGTGGGAAGAATGTCACTGCCTTGATCAGAAAGGAACAAAGAAAAAAAACCTCACCAGGCATTGATCTTCCTGGCGATCCTGGAGGGCCTTGCATTCCCTTAGGCCCTGTGTCACCACGACTACCCATTGATCCAGGTGGCCCAGGATCCCCATCATCCCCTGAAAGACATAGAACTCTCTGTCAAAATTGTCTGAAGAGTTCAAAATGCCAGAAACCAAACTAAGGGATCATTGTTGATGCATCAGTATGTTGATCTGTACCTTTGACATCATTGCCATTCTGAGGGACACCTTTAGGGCCTGGTTCGCCAACACTGCCCTGGAAGCAAAGATCAAACTTATCAGGTAGAAAAACTAAACCAATTATGACTTGGTTGTTTCCTCAGGAATAATATATCTACATTTTTTTCTTTCTTAATTTAACCAGGAAGGTCTACCATGAACAGGCAGTTTTTGAGACAAATCTGGACTGACCTTAGCACCATCTTGACCTATCAAACCTGGAAGACCCTGGCTTCCTCTCATCCCCTGAAAGCAGAGAACACCTGTATTAGCTCAGCTGGATAGAACCAAAAATCATAAACACTACACCAGACTGGATCTTAATTTACTAACAGAACCTTTGTGCTACAACATACCTTATCACCTTTTCGTCCGAAAGGACCAGGTTGACCAGGATCCCCCTTAAAGAAAGATAGGAAAAGAGAGGACTGGTGCATTTACTGACGTCGTATACACTTATTTAGAACCGTTCATCGTGTGACAACTAAGAACGTACCCTGTCTCCTGGAAATCCAACAATCCCCTTCTCTCCTTTGATGCCAGGGGGGCCATCTTGACCCTGAAACCAGAGCAATTCATCCTCTTTACCTTCATAGATAATATAAATCATTGCATGAAATGTTATTCTTCTCTGCCGATATTTAATTTTAGGAACTGGGATATTTCTAAACATCAAATTAATAAAAGTGCAGCAGGAAGCGTTGGTGACTCAGAGGAGACAACTGCAATTTGGTGATTTGTTCTTACCGGGGGCCCTGGAATGCCAGGCATTCCTCTTTCTCCTAGAGATCCCTAAAAGAAAGAAGTGACTGTCACACTGATACCAAGGTCTAGGACAATCTGAATTCAGCATTAGAATTAAATAAATCTTGTTCGGAGAGACCTTGTAACACATCTGAACACAGCTGAACTTTTAAATTTTTGACTAAATGAGTACAAAAACTAAAGAATTATTTCAATGCTGTGATAACTAAATATAATTGTTTTATAATAGAGTATGTAACTGGAGTCCTCATAGATTTTATTAGATCTCACATGAAATATTTATTGTGAAAAGTAGTAGCAATACAAGAAATACAAAATAAACAAAAACTACCTCCACATTAAACAATAAAATCCCAAAATAAAAATAAAATTACAACATCATCCAACCTTCTCTCCTTTGGGGTAGAAATTCTCTGGAGGTTCAATGAACTCAAACGGCCCTGGTTCACCCTGGGGTCCCTGTTCTCCCTGTGGATTACATAAAGTATTTATGCAAAGTTCTTATTGATAACTGGAAAATGTATTGATCTTTCAACCAGGTAATTACTACTGAAAAGATGAAAGAGTTGCACAAAAATGTGTTGGCAGTATCAGAGGGTAAAAAAAATGCGGTTTCTAATAAAGCCAAACAGTAAAAAAAGAAGTCCTTAGAGTCCAGCAGAAGGTTGATCAACAAAATTGTCTAAAAACTGAGAAAATTAAGGCATTTTCATGTTTTCAGTTTCAGTGATCTAACCTGACGACCATGAGATGGATTTGCTCCGCATATCCATCTGGAAAGCAAGTTCCATCGGCGTAATTTTGGGAAGGGGCGAAATACTGGTTGGCGCATTGGCCTATGTTGGTGATAGACGGGCCAAATAAAGCCAATCAGATCAGCGAAGCATACCGCACGTACTCAGCGCCACAACGAAAACACAACCACAAGCTTCAGCTACTCTTGCTCGAAAACCGGGAGAAGAGCAAAAACATCTTTTTCCTTTGAGAAAAGCCTCCAGAGCAGTGTTTTGCTCTTCTTTCAGTGAACAAATACTCTGTAATTCCAGATAAAACTTGCTCCATAGCCGCGCTTTAACGCTAGTTTCATCGGCTGAAGCCGCCATGTTCTTTAGAAGGAACTGTGGGTGCTTCTCGTTGCGCCACACCTCAACCGCGCCAAAGCCAACGCTAATTGGACGTTAGTTTGGTAAACGGCTCCAAATTTTCTGAAAAGCGGAGAGTCTCCAGACTGATTAGCGAGTGAAATCTTGAAAGCTCGCAAGATCAGGATGGTCTCACGTCATGATCTGCCCTGATAGCTGACCTTAACTATTCACTTCATTCACCGGTCTAATACAGTAGCCCAACAAAACCCTTGTAATGAAAACATGCACATTGAAACTGAAATACCGGCTCCACCCCTTAATAATAGGAGTCGTTGAGGTTGTTATTGGTCCGAAATACCTAATACTTGGACATTCCTTTGAAAAGGCAGTTGACCCTTAACCCCAAACGACTGCCTTTTGAGAGGAATGGGCCGATACCGAGTTTTTGTAAGCCATTACAAGGCTTTTGTTAATCTATAAAAGCCTGGAACTCAATGCTAATCCAGACATTTGGAATTGAAATACCTTCCTGGATGAGAAGCGAAACGTCTTCAAACTTGGAAAACAAAGGTCCAGTGTTTTTTCTTTTTTTTTACTTTAACTTTTTGGTCAGAACTAATGTTTTTCCAAGCTGTTTATCTAATTAGGACAGCTGTTCTGTCAGGATATACAGTTATCATCCACCTCCACCTCCACCTAGTGAAAGACTTATACACCCTGTTTGTATAAAGGACTGCTAGCGCAGGTTATTCATTCCTGCTGCCATCAGACTTTACAAAGCAGCACTATAATTGCAATAACTAATATGCAGTTACTACTTAAGTGCAATAACAGTGCAATAAGACTTTACTATGTAGCAGCCAGCCAGCAGCAGCAGCAACCAGCCAGCTCACAGCTAACATATTGACTGATAATAACATAAGCTGTATACTTGTCACCGCCGCAGCAACAGCCAGCAGCAGCAGCATCTGCTGCTGCTGTAACATGTAACAGCAGCCAGCAGCAGCAGCCAGCCAGCAGCCCAGCAGCAGCCAGCAGCAGCAACAACAGCAACTAATATGCAGTTACTACTTATAGTGCAATAACAGTGCAATAATGCTGTATATATATATATATATATATATATATATATATATATATGAACCATTATATATATATATATATATATATATATATATATATACCATATATATATATATATATATATATATATATATATATATATATATATATATATATACTCTTGCTAAACATTTTTAAAAGTATTTTAATGTATATATATATGAAGGTCAAAAATGAAATTCTCCTGTCCTTAAGTACAACAAAGAACCTATACTTTTTACTTTCACTAAAGTAGAGGAATCAGAGTCTTGTACGCACAATCATCAGTTCATTTACTTAAGTTAAGTATCAGCAGTGACTCTAAATGGATGGACAATGAGTTGTTGCAGAAACAGAACTTGTACCTCATCTCCTTTTGGTCCTGGAATTAAACGACCTTTTTGACCCTGAAATACACAAAAATAATAAGAAATCAAAATACTGTTGAACAGCTGGAGAATTACCTGATATTAAATCAATAAGTGATTGTTCAATATAGCACTAGAGAAGATATATAAATGTTTAAAATTACACTAAAAAGGAAATCTGAAACTTGATACTATCATGGAATTAAAACAAAAAAAAGATACTACTGACGATATTGAAGGCTGAATAAATAAAATATGAATTCACTAAAATCTATTAGGCTGGAAAGATGGCTTACAGGTGGACCCCTCAAACCAGGACGACCAGGTATACCCTGAAATGACAGATTGTGAAACACAACATTACTAATAAAAACATTGCTTGTTCACACAATGAGTAAACATTTCTAAACCATAGATATAAATAAAACAACAGCAGAAATTGGCTTGTAACAACACGATAACTAAAGTAAATATGTTTTTATTGATAATCCCAGGCGGCATAAATAATCCCTGTTTTGTCTACCAGATGTATTATGATATATAATATGATATATATCAACAAACATGTTTACCATTAGAAAAATGAGAAATTTAGATGTTGCTCTACTTCTATTTAAACATTTAAAATGTTATATTCCTTAACCATTATTTGAGCATCAGGAGATATTTGCCTCTTAGCTGTCAGGGTTTATCTTGTGGAGATTCATAGACCTGGATCCTCTGTATTGAATTTACAGAGGAACCATCCTTTAAAATTTAGTGTGTTGAACTGAACTGAACAAGTTAAACTGAATCCATGTTGAAATATACTGACTTGCACTGAATAAAATTTAGGTGAACTGTGCTGAAATCAACAGAATGCATTTAAGTTCTACTTTTGCCTCTCTGCCGTCTCATCTCTACCTCACTTGCTCACATTTTCCCTTTTTATCTCTTAGCCAGAGAGAAAACAAATGTTTTCAAGGTTCCTCTATCTGTACAAATTTTTATGTTATTTTCATCACAGTGGAAAACGCCTCATTTCGTTGATGGCTTTCGTGGAAATGAAGAATAACCAACTAGAGGTGAATGTGGAAGTAAAGGGTGGTTATGGAAATGATATGATCCTGCCAGTGTCGACCCTGTCGGTGACTTAAAACAGTGAGATAACCCCACAAGTAGTTTTTAAAAGCAACTAATCAGAACAACAAATAACCAACGGAACTCCAATAACCAGACTGGCAGCTCCCGTTAAGAAGCGCCAAAGATAAGCAATCCAATCCAGATCTCAAAAGCCATCTTACAGGATGAACAAAACCTGGCCAAGAATTCAGAGAGACATGTCGTCCACCAAGTGGCGGCTGGTGGAGTTTTCTCCAGGGGGGGCTATGAATTTAAAATAGATACGTATATCAAAAACCAATCAAACGTAGACTAAGTTATTACATCAGCATATTTATATGAATGCCAACTACAAAAAAACATTATAAAGACAGGGTAAAAACATAATTTCCTGTACAGGTTTACTTTTTGCAAATAAATGTTGCCCTTCTGAGGCTTTGTGAAGGCAAATCTGTTTGGCATGGTCCAATATGGTGAACCAGACCTAAGAAAATGTATGTACCAGTATGATAAATGGGGAAGCTATTAGTCAGCTTTATATTTTCTTACTAAATAAAAACTATTTTCTGAGAATGTGTTTATATAAGGTAAAGTGGAGGATTTTCATGATTTTTTTTAGAAGACCCACCCTGTCCACTTAAAAAAAATGCTCATGCTGAATTTTGTACCCGCTCTCGAGAGGGAACGTCTATTAAATGAGTGCAAGGGCACAAGCCCATTTCTTCTCGTACTCGCTCTGTTTAAAAGTTACTGTTCTCATAGCTCATACCAGCTTACTGTGTCTGAACGTACGCTCTAACCCCTAAATCACTACATAGAGCGGGGACTATACAGTGACTTTATAGTGAACTCAGTTAACTGACAATTTGTACAGATGATCACCGTTGGTCACATAACACAGGCTCCACTGCACAGTGCCTGCCCCATCTTTGTTATTAGTCACCGCTGTCGGGTAGCGACAGCCTATGGCGACTGCGGGCCATTGTGACAGCAAATCCCATAATGCGTTGCGAGGAGAGCTCTCCGCACAAAGCAATCTGGGATATATCCTCCTCATCTGAGGCCTTTCTTTTCTTCTAATAACTTTGTAGACGCTTTTTCTCTAACGACCCTTCTCTTACGACCCCCATGGCTGAAACCGTAGCTTACCAAACATAGTGTGCATGCACAGAAAAAGACAGCTTACTGGGGAACAGCATGAAACACTGCTGCCTGTGTTCTCACTAGATCTAAGAGAGTAGAGCACAAGAGGCGGGTTCTGAAGTCTTCCACTGGCTCGCTCTAACTCAGGGAATAGACTTTAAAATCCTTCTGTTAGACTATAAATCACTGAATGTATCAACACCTCAATACATAACAGATTTGTTGTCAGAGTATGAACTGTTGTGCCATTTCATACTTAAAAGGAACAAGCTCAAAGTTCTGTCACACACGTGAAATGAATTAGCTTACATTTATAGCTCACTTTTTCAAAAAATAAACTAAGTTTACCTATAAATAAACTAGTTCAAGTTAATTTGGTAAATTAAGCCACAATCCTACATAATAGAACCTTGTATTTCACCCTTTAAATGTGTGATCATAATATTTAGAAAGAAATGGAAAATACTGGATGCATTGAAGGTATAATGTATTTACAGTGAAGCCTTTATTTAGCCAAATTACACAGAACTTCAGAAAAATTCAGGTACAATCAGGTTCTGCTGAAAAGATCTGGATGAAAAATGATGAGATTTCTTACGTTCTTCATTCAGTAGCAGATATTTCCCAAGATAGCCCAGATGCTTTAACTTAATGGGTCACTTAAAATTTGAAGTGGACATGGCTGACATACAGAGTTTTTTGTTAAGTGTGTAAAGTGTGAACTCACACCAAAGTGTGAGTTCTTTTCTGTCCAAGTCTTCCTATGTTAGTTCATAAAACTCTGCAAAACTGGAATCCAATACACCAACAGATGAGTCTCAATCGCACAGACCAGTACTAGCAGTAGACGTACAGGTCTGTCATGCTGTTTGCAGTAATAAGAGCTGTAAACCTGACGTTATTCAATGAAAGTTGTCGTTATCAATTGGATGCGAATGTGAGATGCGTGTGTCCCTCATTCTTCTCTGAATAAAAGTCGCTATTGTTCACATTCATCACTTCAAAACTGATCCATTAAGTTCACTAAAACTATGAATATATTCAGTGAACACTGTTCATTAAACGTGTTGATACACAACACTGATTGTATCAACCTCCCAGACCACTTAGGTCTTCTAGGTAAAGCCTACACTGAACACCTGGAACTAGAACCAAACATAGAGAAGCAACATTTAGTTCCTATGCTCCACTGATCTGGATCAAACTGGAAGACTAGAAAAGTGCTTAAAGCCTTTTTTTTTTTAAAGTTAATGTTAAAAACCGATTTGTTTAGAGCTGCCTTTGACTATTGAAGTTAAACTGTTAACAACTATTACTAGTTGAAGGTTGTGGTCAAACTGTTACATTTGTTTTACACATGTTTTATCTTTAAAATTTTTGTATTCTTCTTTTATTTTCTCTATTTTCTGATCTTATACATGTAAAGCACCATGAATTGTCCCAGTACTGAAATGTGCTATACAAATAAACTTGTGTTGCCTTGCCCTAATTTAAAGCCAATCAAATTGACCCAAGCTAAATGAAAAATTTTATAAATCATACTTTCAACTATTTTTAAACTGATTTTTCATAGTTTGAAGTAAATAGCTAAATTTAGCAACAGCCAGTTAGAATGAATGAAATTATTCTGAACTTAATAGAGATAAAGAGAGGAAATTTATGACTCACATCGTCTCCATCCCATCCTATTGGACCAGGAGGTCCAATCGGTCCTGGTAGACCCTCTTCTCCCTGCAGGAAGATACAGAAAACTGTAGAAGAAGCACTAAAACTGAGGCCTCAAGGTTCTGCTTCTTATTATTTCCTAGGTTTGTTAAAATGCATCACTCACCGGCAAACCTGGCAATCCAATGGGCCCAGCATTTCCCTGTTAGACCCAAACAGGGAAATCAGGTCTTCTGAATGTAGCAGAATGATGCTGCGGATCGAGTGTACTTACGGGAACTCCAGGGAACTGGATAAAGTAGTACGCTGGATCTCCTTTAAAGCCTTTCAGCCCTGTGATACCCTGCAGAGCAGCATATTACATACCATCTAAAGGTATATCCTTAACCACAGTCACAACTCGGACACAGTGATCTATAATGGTTAATCTGCTGCTGTTTATACCGGTTCTCCATAAGGCCCCTGTTCACCTGGAAGCCCAGGGTACCCAGGGGTTCCTCTGGTTCCATTACATCCATCCAAACCTGGATGGCCACGCCCTCCAGCCGGGCCTGGGTGACCCTGGACACAAAAAAACATATAGATAATGAAAGAGAAGCATTAGAGATTCTATAAGAGGCTGGAAGAGGCGACGCTTCTTACCGGGATTCCCTCTATTCCTGGAAAACCAGGAAGGCCTATGATTCCCTGAAATGATAAAAAACAATAAGCAGACTTCTGTAATGATGTCAATAAAAGCACAAAGACAGAAGTCTGATCAGATATCTGCTAATCCTGCGATTAGAAACGCTGATGCAGAAGTTTCTACTGTAGCTGTTATCTAAAAACACCTGGTTAGATGAATCTGTTCTTTAATATGAGACCATAGTGCAGAAGAACAGCTGGTGTTCATTGTGTTGGAAAGGAACATCAAGAAAAAAAAACTCAAACACCACTTAAACTCTGTTTCCAAAGTCAAGGTTGGATGAAGGACTCTTCCAGAATCTGACTAAATAGCAAAGAGTTTATAAACTGGTTTTTTCTTCCATAAATGATATGATGAAGAAATAAAAAAGACAAATCTCCAGACTGTAGACAGTGTTTCAGTTCTCATTTTAATCAATTAACAGTTGAGGTCATAAGTCGTCTCTGATTTTATTCTGTGGATCAGAGCTAAGAAGTTAGGGAACCACCATCTGCTAAGGCTTGATGATGTGGAACCATCTGCTGAGAACCTTCCTGAGACGTTTAAGAAGTTCTGGTTATTTACTCACAACATTTCCTTTTTCACCAGGACGTCCTGTTGCCCCCTCATCTCCTTTATGACCCCTTGGTCCCAGAAGTCCCTGAAGGCCCGGGAAGCCTGGAGGCCCCTGGGGGCCCTGCGGACCCAGAGGACCCGGGGAACCCTGCAGCATATAAAACACTCTTAGAGGCTTAAAACCTTAAGGAACAGGACCAGGCAGGAGGTACGGTTTTAAAACCTTACACACTGCATAATATATTACAACAGCATCAACCAAGAGAACAGAACCTGGAAAGAAACGACAGCAACCAACGACACAATGTTTTAGTGTGAATGTTTACAATAGAAAAGAACAGATATTCTTTTTATGCAATAAACAAAACTGTACAGTTTAGAAAAACATAAAATGTATAATAGAATAGGGTCATTTAAGAAAAACGTACAAAATACACTAGAATATTTGTAAATTTAAAAAAACAATAATATACTATCATAATTTTTTTTTTAAAGTGTGCAAAAGTGGAAGAAGTGGTGATTGTGAAGTCTAACAATTAAAGGTGCATATCTCACGTTATTAGTTTTTAAAAAATGTAAACGCTATTAGCTCACTCTGGTAGCATAAAGTCTATCTGATAGATTATCATGTCCTGCTGGCGTGTTCTTTTTTTAATTTTTGTGTTTCACATTTCATTTTGCTCAGCTTGTTAGTAAATAAGAATAGGACACCACCTGTTCTCTCCACTGTGGACCGCTGCTGGCTCTCCACAGGGCTGTGTGCTGAAACCCCTGCCCTACACCCTCTACACCCATGATTGCACCCCCACCAACCTGATCAAACACCATGATGTTGGAGCTCATCTCAGGAGGGGATGAGACCTCTTAGAGGGGATGGTGGAGCATCTGTCTGCATGGTGCCTGGACAACAACCTAACTCTGAACACCTCCATGTCAAAGGAGCTCATAGTTGACTTTCAGAGATGTAAACAGGACAGACAGCACATCGCCATCAATAGGGACAGGGGTGAGGTGGTGCCGGACTTCAGGTTCTTAGCCGCTCACATCAGCAAGGATCTGACATGGTCTACTAACTCTACGGTCATCCTGAAGAAGGTGCAGCAGAGACTGCTCTTCCGGAGGATCTATCAGGTCGAACCACCTGAGACCAGAGCTGCTGCTGTCCTTCTAACGCTGCTCTGTGGAGTCGGGGATCACATTGTGGTTCTATAGCTGCAGTACAACACGGAGGAGGCAGCTCCAATGGATGATAAACACCACTGAGAGCCTGACTGGCTGCCCTCTCCCTCCCCTGGAACAGATTTACTCCACCCGCTGCCTCAGGACAGCCTGCAGCATCAGGGTCTCCCAAGGAGGTAGGTTTGATTTCAACTTTAGTAGGGACACTATTGGTCTTCAGTTTCATTGGTCTGATTTCATTGGTCCTATTCAAAAACATGCACGCTCTTTTTTTATGCTTAATATGAGCATCAGCACACATTTTGCTTAAAGAGAATAGCAGCATTTCTTGCTACATTAATAGAAATCTCATAAGCAATAAACACACTAGATGCTGTTTATCAATGTTTAAAGCATCACTGGCTCTGACTAATGTGGAATTAGGACTTTTTTCCACTTTAAAAGGTTTGCATTTAAACTTACCAGCGACTAAGACAGTAGGTAAATATGTGCCTATTTAACCAAATATAGTCTAAATATGTCTGCTATATTTGGATTTATCCTGTGTTTTCTTTTGAAGATATAGAATGGTGCAGATGTAAACCCCACTCTTATTTAAAAAAAAAAAAAATAAGAGTCTTAAAATAAAATAATAGATTCAAGGGACGGCAAATACATGTATTGTATTTACATGAGCACTGGAACTATAAGAGGAACTGACACTGAGCAATTAACTTCACTATACAAGTTGTACATCTGGGCTGTAATTACCCTGTTTAACCCATTTCATATATTTTATCTATGGCTGAAACAATTAATCATATTATTTGGATTATTTAAATAATTGTCAACTACTTTAGTAATTGATTAATCATTAACTAGAGTATCGGGCCGCTAAAATGTGCCTTTAGCAGACAGAGCGACCCACGTAGAGCAGGAATTATACCAAGATTGTAAAAAAATATGTAAACATTATGCATTTAAAGTAAAAAAAAAAAAAGTTTTTGTCTTTCAATATTCTCCATCCAGAACTCCTCAAGAGGAAATGTTTCAGTTTCACCTGGTTTCATTTCGTAAAAAATCTTCTTTGGCTGATCTGATTATTAATCGACTGATCGAAAAAATAATCCACAGATTAATCAATTTGCAGAATAATCATTAGTTGCAGCCCTAATTTTAAGGTAACTTTCCAAACACATTTCTTCCAAAATACAGCACTGAAGGGCAGCTGCTTGAGGCTGCCCTGCAGCATTATATCTGTGTTTCCTATAATCATATGTTTCTATTGTACAAGTGTGTTTTTAATAATAAAGGATTAAATGTAACACAACCTTTCATCATCATCCTATATTGCTTACTGTCTGACTGTTTAAATAGCTCCTTATGTCTATTTTCTTTTTTAGTGGCATTATCTACAAAGCAAAACACTGAGAATGAGCCTAAGTTTATATAAATATAAAATCACTTTCAAAAATTATAAAACACAATATAACACTATCTTATCTGTAATGTAATAGTAACTAAAATAAACAGCCAGATTCCAGCATTTTTACCAGACATTAATGTTTGTACCTATTTACTTATGGACCATGTGGAAATCTAGAAAAATAGAATCAGTGTAAATAGAGTTCCTCTGTTTGTCTTTATCCTATTTCTAGAAGTAGAAGTCAATTAAATAGAAATATTTTTATATGGAAAAAAAAAATAACAGCTGTTATTTATACCTGAACTGTCGTCAAAAATGAAAATAGTAATAGCAAAGAAATATTGGTAAAAGGGAATCAGAAATGTTGATAGTTAACAGTCTTAGTTCATTTTAACAGCAGTTTTTTGAACTCCTGTCTGACTCGGAATATTTAGTTTTAGAAAAGAACTCTTAACGTTGGTTACTTACATTTCTCAAGTTTAACAAATCCAAACTCTCTCCTGCTTCTTTACAGAACTGCAATCAGAAGCTTTCGCCTGTTTTAGCGTAGATAATATTATGTTTTTTAATAGGAACTAGTTTAGCCTAATATTAATTTTGGTAACCGTCCTATTCTAGTGTCTTTTTTTTTTTTGCGCTCCAAGCTCACACACATGCACACATAGAGACTAGAAAACAAGCTATCAGAAAGAGAGAAGGCAGAACTTAGGGCAGAAAAATCAGAGAGTCAAACAGTGCAGCAGTTGATGCGTTGCTTCGTGAAAGGGAAAGCAACAGCGTAGGTTTGATTTTAACTTTGGTGGGGACACTTTCAGAGATGTAAACAGGACAGACAGCACATCGCCATCAATAGGGACAGGGGTGAGGTGGTGCCGGACTTCAGGTTCCTAGGCAACCACATCAGCAAGGATCTGACATGGTCTACTAACTCTACGGTCATCCTGAAGAAGGTGCAGTAGAGACTGCTCTTCCGGAGGATTTATCAGGATGAACTTCCTGAGACCAGAGCTGCTGCTGTCCTTCTAACGCTGCTCTGTGGAGTCGGGGATCACATTGTGGTTCTATAGCTGCAGTATAACACGGAGGAGGCAACTCCAACGGCTGATAAACACCACTGAGAGACTGACTGGCTGCCCTCTCCCTCCCCTGGAACAGATTTACTCCACCTGCTGCCTCAGGAGAGCCTGCAGCATCAGGGTCTCCCAAGGAGGTAGGTTTGATTTCAACTTTGTTATGGACACTATTGGTCTTCAGTTTCATTGGTCTGATGTTATTGATCCTATGCAAAAATATGAATGCTCGTTTTTTTATGCTTGATGTGAAAATCAGGTTGTATTTCGTTTAAAGAGAAAAGCAGCATTCCTTGTTACATTTATATGAATTTTATAAGCACTACACACACTAGAAGCTGTTTATCAATGACTGAAGCTTATCTGGCTCTGGTAAAGGAGGAATTAGGACTTTCTTCCACTTTGAGAAGATTTGCATTTGAAATTACCAGCCACTAAGACTGTGGTTAAATCGGTGCATATTTAACAGAATATAGTCTAAATATGTCTGTTACATGTGGATTTATACTATTTAGTATTTTGAAGATATAGTATTGTGCAGAGTTAAACAGAGGTAAAACCCACTCTTATCTTTTAAACGTTCTCTTTGTATCATGAAACAAAGCGAAATAATAGATTCAAGGGATGGCAAATAAAAGTATTGTATTTACATGAGCACTGGAACTAGAAAAGGGAACTGACACTGAGCGTTTAATATATTAACTTCACTCTATAACTTATTTATTATATTTATTTTCTTTATATTGCACTATTTGTCTGCACTGCTTTGTGTTATATTGTTTTATATTGAATAGAATATAATATTAAATCACTTTATTGTCCCACAATGTAGGAATTCTATTGTTTTAAGCTGCTAAAAGTTCTGTTGTATCCTAGAGAAACAATGACCAATAAGACTTCTGATTCTGAAATAAATCCCTTTGTTTACAATAACAAAGGCGTTATGATACTGCTGATGTGTGCAGGGGGTAAACAAACAAGCAAGAGGTCTGTAAAATATGAAAGAGCAACAAGGTGGAAGTCGTTTAACCTGAGCAGCAGTATTTGGAGGTCTTTAATGGAGCTTCTGGAAAACATCTGCCATAGATGGCAGGACAACCAAAGGTCTCAGATGGAACCGTAAAGTTAGGCATGGGTGTTTACAGTAGCAGCCATTCAAAGTCAAACGCCAGCCAAATGGCAGCCTACTCCCCGGTTACTCCCATCCAAATCCTCTCCAACCTCCAGCCACTGGCCTTCTCCTGGACGTGCTTTTTTTTAACTCTGACTCCACCCTTTCACTGAATAACAGGGTCTGACCAGGAGATGATGCTTCTCTCTAGATCTGAATGTCCACAAATCATGACAGAAAGAAGGTTTTAGTACAAAGATTGATGTTTAAAAAGGAATTGTAGGGGACCAGTCAAGGACCAGCCAGGGACCATCAAGGAAAATAGGGAAATTTTTAATTGCTGCTATTGTAGTTCATAAAATAAAATAAAATGTTTTTTTGTTTGTTTTTTTACAGTGTCTGACCACATGGGGGCAGTGTGACTCAAATAAAGAAAAAACAACAGCAGGTCAGATGTACAGACTTTAAATCTGATAAAATCTTAATCCAAATCTGAAAAAATAGGGCAGAATAAAGTATAAATACATGTAAACCATTTAATTCCATCATCTTTAGTTCAAAGTTAATTGTGAGCAGCATTTGCCTGAGGTGCAAAGTTCATAAGGAAAAGAAGGAGTTAAAAGAGGAAGTGACATCAGTGTCATTTTATAAAGTGTATCATAAACCTGATCTGCAATAACTTTAAATGAAGTCCTCAATACTATAGCACAGCTTAAAGTAAACACATTTCTGGCCCTGATAGGTTTACATCTGAATTCTACAAGTTTTCTTCATATTTAATTCCAAATTCACATAAAGTTTTTATTGAAAGGATTCACAGATGCTACCCCCAACATATGTCAGGATGACATTATTTTAGTACCCAAACCTAGAAAACATCCTCACCTCCTGGAGAACTGGCGTCTAATCACTTTATTAAACAAAGATCATAAAAAGGTTTAAAAAAGTCCTCATTAATGAATGGAAATCTGTTTTTTTTCTAAAGAACCAGCATATTTCAAATGATCTCAGATTAGTTTTAGATAGCTTGGACTCAGGGGTGGATTTATGAAATTTGGGGGCCCTAGGTAAGGACAGGCAGGGGGGCCTCTGAATTGAGAAGACGACAAATAAAACAGACCCATTATACAGATATAGATTTAGATATAGATAGAATTTTCATAGAATAGACATTCGTTATTTGTTCCGTTTTGTCCCTCTCTTCTTTTCCCTTTTCTTGTTGTTTTCCTCTCTATGTTTTGTATTCAACTGACTTTTCATGCTGTCTCTAAAGGAATGAAAGATTTTTTCCAGTCACTAAGCTCACTTAGCTGATTGCTCCTTCCTGTGTTTCCAAAAAGGCAAAAGTAAATAAACCAGTCACAGTCCTTCTTTCACTGTAGACAAGCCATGATCTGCTTATCTGTTCTCCATTTTCCATTTGTATGAGAAAATAGCCGCATGAATTATCTCTAAAAAAAAAAAAAAAAAAGCAGAAAGAGAAGCATAGCTAATTTCTCTGCTATCTTTGAAAACTCTAGATTTTTTTTTAATAGTGGGCTAAAAAGGAATCTGTCCCTGAAAGGTAGAGTTCTCTTTACTAAAGCAGGGAGTTTGTCTCATTTAGCCTACGCTGCCCAGTCACTATATATAGATAAATACATCTGCACTTAATTTGATTTCTTATGGAGGAACCAAAGTTATTATTTGTCTTAAATAATATCTAGTCAGTCGCTTTGAACTTTATTGATTTGAACTCCTTTAATAACAATTTTAAAATGGATCAAAATCCTCTCCAACACCAAACTACAGTACATTTTGAATTGTATATCACACTGTTTATTCACACCTTTGTGGCGTTGAATTTGTCCTTTTTTAATTATAACATTCTCCCAAAATACCCAGAAGACTTTCACCAACAGGGACTTTTAGCATGGTCGCCCTTCTATAAACATCTCCAAGAATACTAAAGCACCACCTCCTCAGTATGTCCCTATAATTACAATACTCCTGTTACTGACAGATAATTAAATTTAGTTTTAGATGCTTTTTGTTGGTGTCTGGGAAAAATATTATTATATCGTGTTAATCAATTTTAGGAACCCATTTTTGGGACAGATCGTGTACAGGCAAGTGATACAATAAAAAGGATGCAAACACATCCATCCATCCATCCATCCAACCAACCAACAGGGGGAGTGTTGGCCTATTGGGGAAACTATGGTCCCTGTGGAAGACCCTTAACCCCACACTGCTCCCCTGGCACAGAGGCAGCCCACCCCAAGGGAATGGGTCAAATGCAGAGGTAAATTTCTACAGTGTGAGATTAATAAAGTTCAGTCATCATTATTATCCATCCATCCATCTATACATATGTATGGTCTCTGGTTGTGAAGATTTGCCAGATTATAGAAAGTCACCATATGAGTAAATATCTAGCGTTTCTCCTCTGCCTGATCTCCATTATATTTCCCTGGCTTGTCATTGTCCGATATTCTTCTGGATTCTGGTCTCTGGACATCGAACTTGCTTTTACCTTCTGGTTACTGTCACTTGGTTTTCCACCATTAGCCTGAATCTGCCTCCTTGTGCTCGGATATTTTTTTTATTGTTGCTTCTCTCTTATCCAAAGGCTTTGTTATATGAAGTGAACTTTGTTCCAATACTGTAAGTAGCCAAAAAAATATTTTGTGAAAATGAAAATGTAAAAAAAAATTGGAAATTTTTTTAAAAAGTTTTTAAAACTGTGAAATACTGTACTGTGTAAAATAAATGCTTTCTTTTTAAAGATTTGTCTTTTTTGGTTACTTTATTCTTTAGACAGTATCAACTTGCATCATTCTGCAACTCAATGACAATTAAAGAAAGAAAACAAAAAAGAGTGAAAATAAATTACTAGTATCTTTTATTAGGCACCACTATGACAAATTGGATTGCTCAACTAAAAACTTTAAAAATTAACCTTTAAAAAGACAGGTTATTACACCTACTCCAAAGGATTCAAGAACAGCATCAAACTCCATTTTGCTATGCTTTTCTTTGGTATTTTTGTAATTTGGGGTAGGAATCAGTTAAAGGAAATTGCTAGAGGTTTATGTCCTAAGCCAGACTCACGCTTGTTCACTCTCATTACAACCTTTAATGGGTTTTATGCACAACTCCAGGTCTGTGTCTGAACGTCCATCCTAACCCTTATATAGAGAGCACTATATAGTCATTATACCATTTTATAAGTGTCTGAATGTCTAGTGGATGAAACAGTAGAGGACTCAAAAGTTCCCACAATGCACCTTGAAAAGTAGTGTGCATCCACAGTCAGTAGACAAGTAGATTTATCCCAGAATGCTTTGCAATAGCTAACCAAAGCATCATGGTGTTTGATTTGGGGCAGAGAAAGAACAAGGTGGTGCAGACAAAGTGTGGGGAGCCGGAGTCATATGACAGAGGAGTGAAAAATAGTGATCATCTGTCTGAACGGTCAGCTACCTGAGTTCACTATTAAGTCCACTATATAGTCCCCGCTCTACATAGTGATCGAGGGGTTAGGGGTTAGAACGGACATTCAGACACAGTTAATTACTGAATTTAAAGCAACATATGTGTTTCCTGTCTCTTTCTACTGGATGAACTGATTAATCCAGGTGTGTCTGAGCTCTGTAACCATGATAACAGTGACCAGACATGCCTGGAATAATCAGTTCATCCAGTAAAGAAAGTCAGGATGTAGTGGAGTTGTGCATAGAAGCCATGGCATACAGTATGTATCCTTGTTTTGATATTTGTCAAATACCTAAACAAGGATTAACACTAACTAACTAATGAGCAGCTGCTCCAGTGACAGCCGGCTAAAAACACACCTCAATCCTTTCACACCTGCATGTGTCACATTAAGGTAACCGCTGAACATGTGAAATGTTTAGCATTAGCTGACCAGAGGGTTAGAGGTAACCACAGCGTGGCTTCAGAGCACCTTTGATTTCTTTAGTTGGCACACAAACCTAAAGCTCTATTTTCCCCTGTTTCTCTTTTTTTGATCCACTTGAATTGGAGAATTGTAATGCCAGAGAACAAGTAATTTCTCAGAGCTATCATAGAGCTACTTTCTTTTTGTTGGTGTTTTATTAAATGTATAAGGCCCCGTCCACACGAAGTCAAAATGAACACGAAACGCTAATATTTTCCAGAACTTTTGTCGTAAAGACGGAAACGTAAAATAAATGTGATCGTCCACACGAATGCATGAAAATGCTGCAAAATGTATGCCAGGCCTGTAAGTGGCGCTGTCGCAAGCCAAAGCAAAACTAGGCGAAGAAGAAATGTTGGGCATGCGCATTAATATTTATACATGATTGCCCTGCGGGTCCATTTTGTGGTTCAGTCAAATTCAGGTGCTGAACTATGTTGTCGATAGTTGCTCTGTTCTTCCTGGAGATATTCCAGAAGAAGAAGATTCTGTTGTAAGCCCGACAGCAGGGTGAGTAGCATGAGCAGCAACGGCGCCATTGTTGTTCGCGGTACTGTGTCGCCGCATGCATGTGTTTAGAGAACTGACGCTATGGCGCATGCGCAGTAAAAATCGCGGTTAGAGCTTTAAAGATGGAAACGCTAGCAGCGGCGTTTCAAAAATCTTCCCACTCTGAAGGCTGAATAAAAAAAGATGGATTTTACAGACCCACCCAAACAGCCGCCGGGTTGGATATGGAGAGAGGCTGGTTTGGTGAAAAATGTTTGCGTTTAGGGGCCAGGGTTACGGCCGTGTGGACGGGGCCTAAGCCTATCCTGCTCAAATATTGCACAACTTGTTGCTTTGTGGATGTTTTATTTTTGAAAAATTTATCATTTTGAGGAAAAAGTACTTGTAACCAGTAGGAAGTAAAAAGTTATTTCTTAACTGCATCAGTTGGAGACATGAGGTTCACTGACCTTTCCCTGGCATGATTCACGTTTCATAGGCCACGGCCATCGCAGCCTGACTTCAGTAGTCCTATTTGCTATGTCATGACGAAAGCAAAACCTATTTCTGCTATATGGCCTCTACCATTTTAAGCCTGACAAACTAGAACCTGCATTCTAGTGATAAGGTAAACAAATTTGTTCTTATTTTGTAAATCCTTGGAGCAAAAATAGGAAAATCGTTTCATTTAATTCAGTTCAGTTTATTTATATAGCACCAATTCACAACACGTCATCTCAAGGCACTTTACAGTTCACCAAATCATGACGTCAGCGAACATATAAGCTGTTGACGTTAGCTCTACTGTTTTTACATGATTTCCAGAAAAAGGCCAATAGATTAGATGTCTCAACACATTCTTTATTTTTTTAGATTTGACAATAGGAGGCGCCATAGGCTCCAGTAGTTTATATTTGCAAATTGTTAGATTTATACTAAACTCAGAAGATGTGCTTAAGACATTCCCCTGAGGGACAACAAATGTAGAAGTTTTCCATATTATCATCATTTTTTTTGGGGGAGACTTCTAAGTAAATTTGTTTTGAGCGTAACGCTCATGAACTCTGTTGCCTCAGCTGAACTTTTGCGTGGTTGTAGGTCAAATGTTTTGGAACATAAAGGTCCACAGCCCACTGAGGATGCAGGAATATCTGCTGGGTGATGAAGCCTTACGAAGACAATAAACAAACAGCATCACAGTCATGTTCAGACCTGAGCATGTGGCAAGGAGCATTGGTTAACCTGAGCTGCCTGCAGCTTCAGATATTACTGTAACTGAATGTTGAGCAGTTAAATCTCCCATTATCACCTGAATCAGGTTTTTACTGACAACAGACTGCTTCATTGTGACAACATTGAATCTAAGCAAACAGGACCTGGAGTTTATCTGGAAGTCACTCTCACTCCTGTTGCAAAGGTATGCAGTAATACAGAGGTTTTCAATTTAATTAGGATTAATCCTGACCAACAGTTCGATTTATCTGTATTCTTAATGTGCTACCCTTTAGAGGGCAGTTTGGGCTGCAGATAAAGGCCACAATTTTAAGGCAATACAAACAACTGCAAAGAAAAAACCTGCAGAATGAATGCAGCCTAAGCTTAATCTCAGCTCTACTTTAATCAGATAAATGCTTCGTTATCTGGCTGCTCAATACTAATGAAGGAATGAGGTCACAGGATTTAGGTGTGTTGGAACAGGGATCTAAAAGCTGTTGGATTTCAGCTCTAGATTCTAGCAAGGCAGTGTTGTACTGAAGGCTCTCAATCACCCTTCCTGCCCTAAATTCAACAGAATGAGCCATAGTTTGATGTCTGGGCTTCCCTCCTCAAATGGATCCCCAAGCCTGCTGGGAAGAAAGAGAATGGATGTGTTTTTCCAGCAGAACCAGGGAATGTCTCCAAAGCTTGCACAGTCTACTCATACTATGCCTAGCCTAGAATCTTGTGTCCAAAGGACAAATCAAAATTCAGGTAACCTCATCAATTATCTCTCGCTTTTAGACCGAGAAGCCAGGGAAGGTCCAGTTTGACCCCCAAGTTAAGACTTGAAGGTGTTGCATAATTTTTCCATCTAACTCATGCATAGAAAACAGCCCATAATGCTCCATGATGCTTCCACCACCATCATTGACAGTTGCAGCAGTTTTCTTAGGTTGGCAGGCTTCAGCTCTAGTCCTCCAAAAATACTCCTTGTCAAACGGGTCAGTTTTGCCTCGTTTGCCTGGAGGTACAATGTGTGTGTGTGTGTGTGTGAACTTGCTTTGAGCAGTGTGTGATGGGATGTGACAGCTATGATCTCTGTTAGTCCTATGTTCGCCTTTCATTCTCTGAAGCCGTTCGGCTGTGAAATAACCGAGACAAACCACAATCCCCCTCTGCCTGTCTGCTGCCCCAGCTGCAAAAACACTCCGATGCTCACTGGCCAGGTCCCTTTACGTCTGTCGCCTCCACAGCTTCTGTTGTTTTGAATTGGTACCATATAAATAAGGGGAATTTAATTGAAAACGGTTTGAATTTGGTCAGACCCAATCGATCATAGGAACAGCTGGGTGGCCACTCTATTTCTCCTCATCCAGAGTTAAACACATACACTATATGTAGGATGCATCTGTTCCTGATGCTCTGACTCCAACCTCAGGCCACTCTTCATGAAGCTTCCTTCAAATTACTGAATGAACTTTTCATGATAATCCTCACCAGTAACAGTTATCCCTGTAATTGTTCCAGAGAACATTTTTCCCTTTCCCTCAACTTGCTATAAATATGGGTTTTGGTTTGGGTTATGAGAGAACTAATGCTTGAATAGGAAGGAGTTCTACCCCAGAACATTTTGCAGCGTGGCAAAAGCTGAGCCACCATGCAGCCCCAGTAAATTAAGCTATTTAGAATGAATGAAAATTCTGCTTCAATCTGTGGTTAAAGGTTTACGAGTGGAAATATGACAGGAATCTGCTGATTCAGCCTCTCGGTTCAGTCTAATTTAATGACACATTCCTTCAATCTAATGACACAACTCCCTAGTCTAGCAACTCCTCACTGGTTGATTTTTTTATTAACAAGCTGCCAGTAAATGCCCCGCCGCTCCGATGGCCAGAATAAAAGCATTTGCTAATGGCTGGCGTGTGGATGAGGACTCACCCTCGCTCCTTTAGCCGGAAAACACTGGCAGGTGGTGCAGTCCCGCCCGTCACATGGCTCCTTTGGGTCACCCTGGAGATCAAGACAAGATGAAACACCATGTTTTTACAATGCTCCAAGATTTCAATTGGAACTGAATGACATGTTTGATCTATATTAAGGCCTGATAAACAGAACTGATTATGTTGGTCATGACTATTAATGGTCAACAGCCAATCACAACTTGCCCACCGATGATTGAAGCACATCCTTTAACCTCTCCCTTACGGAGTAAAATTTGCTCTTGTCAGGATTCCTATCTGTGTGTTTGTGTTTCTGTGTTTGTCTCCCTTCCTCCACCAGGAGGCGCCTGGTTCTGGTACTGCTCCCCCACACACCTGCAGAGGGTTACCTCATTAAGAGTGTTTGCCAGTTTTGAAGTTTTGCTTAGTCAAACTGAGTTCGTGTCAACCTGAGTCTTAATCTTGTTTTTTGTCTTCGCCTCGCCGGCAGGAAGTCATCGCCTTGCAAACTAGATGTTTTGGACCCTTCTCTCCCTGGAAGGATCATCTGAGCTTCAAACTGAGCTGAGGCTTTAAACTGGAGGTTTGAATCCACTTCCCCTCAAGAGATTGTTTGAGCTTCACATTGAGCAAGGGATTCATCTCCACTACGACCCGTTTAAGTACCACAGGAAATCTGAGTGGCAGTCAGCTCCTCCCGCTCACCTACAAACAACCGCAGATTCTGGGTAAACCCTGTCCGCCCACCGAACTCGAATCAGACAAACACTGGAACTACTGCACACAACAACTTCTCTGGAAACGTGAGTCAGCAACCAAATTCTCCTCTTTAAGTTCAAGAACCAAATTTCCTACTGAGCCTGAACTAACCACTGTGTCTTCCCCCTCACTTTTCAGTTCCCGTGCTGAGCAGTGTTCAGAGCAACACTTGATTCAACATTATCTCTTCAATAAACCTGTTAAACCTTTCCCCTGGTCTCTCTGAATTGGTTTCTCTGCATTTGGGTCCGAGCTTTTGATAAAACCATGACAGCTCTATTATTACTGCAAAGAAAGAGTTTTGTTAATTTAATTAAAAAAAGGAAGGAAGACAGATCATATATCTGAACTTTAAAGAATGTGTTGATCAAAAAGGGTTTCAGTTTCTCTTTGCCGTTTTCTCAAATTTTATTTTTTTCCAAATAGTTTTTCTTTCACTTTTTATTAAGCGCAACATTTTGTATATTGTTTTCGTATTTTTTATACGCTTTTTTTTTTTTTTACATAATCACAGAATTTTTTAGCAATTGCATTTATAGATCACATTCTGTTCACTTCTGGTGGAGGGATTTTTTTTGGAGAGTGTTAGGAATCCAGTTTGTGTGGGTTGTGATTTTGGTGTTCTTCTCTCTCCCCCCACCACCAGGTGCTACCCTGTCCTCGTTGGTCCTCCTGCACACCCTGCGGCTGGTTGGCTCATCACTGGAGAGTATTTGAGCTGCGGACTGTCACTACCTCAATGCCAGAGTGTTTGCCAGTTTTGGGTACTCTAGCCAAGCTGAGTTTAGCTGAGTCTAACTGTTTTGAGCTTCACACTGAGCAGGGGATTTATCTCCACACGTCCCATTGCAAGTAATCCTGGAAATCTAAGTGGCAGTCTGCTCCATTGCTCCTCAAGAACCAACCAAACCAAAAGCTGTCCACCCTCCAACGAGCCACTCAATCTCTGGAAAAACCTACGCCGACTGGATTCTGGGAAGTAACCTATCTCCGCAAACGTGAGTCCAGTAACCTCTGTTTTTGCAAGACGTCATTCAAAGTTCCCACGGACCCTGAACTAACCTCTGTGAACTTCCTCTCTTACTTCCAGTTCCGGTTCACCAGCCCCTCTGAGTTCACCTGATTCCAACCCGTTTGGACTCCTAATAAACCTGTTAAATCTTTCTCTGAGTGGTTTCCTGCATGTGGGTCAGATCTCTTTAAAACATCATGACAGAGAGAGGTTTGAAGATGTATTTCTATTGGTCTACATGAAAGTTAGCAACAACATTTTATTGGTCAATGTGCACGTCAAGAACAAGGGTTTTATTAGGCGTTCATTTTTTAAAAATTTAAATGCTTTATGGTCACACAAACTGAACATTAATGCAACTGCAGTGTTCAATAATAAGTATGCATATTGGTCTGGAGGGTGTCAATCAACAGGGATGCCCCCACAGTATGCTCAATACAAACTGGGTGTTATGTCTGACTCAGCAGCCCTAATATACTCTGTAGGAGGCCTGGCTTTCAGCTCCTTAAAGTAGGGGAAGAAGAAGATAAAAATGTCCCTTTATGTCACTTCTTTGAAGATTATCTGAATACTTTGATGGATAAAAAATATTTAGAGAATTTAATTTTATTTCATTAACATAAACTGGGCTGTAATTTCTTGTAACAATTTCAGTTCAATGAAATATCTAAAATTTAGGATTGGTGAAAAAAAAACAAAACTGTTTTGTTTGATTAGATCAGGAAGCTTTTTCTGATATTTAGAATAACTAATCAGAATTTTAACACATTCTAGTAAACACAATATTTAAAAGTCAGAGAATCACAAACTGAAATAAATTTTTATTTTAGTGTTAAGATCCTAAAACCACATTTAGGTATTTTATCTATGAGGAGAGCTTTCCAAACATTTGATTAACATTGATTCTATGAATGTTTTATCTTTCATAAACTTGTTCAGTTTGACTGTTGCCTTTCCATCCCTTCATTTTATTTATGACTCAACTATTTTTGTGTGTCCTGCCAAAATGTCAAATAAATCATTCTCAGCACAGCCTGTAGTTATAACCTGAGCATCTGAGCAGTCAGTGAAGTATTTACTATAAAATACTTTCTGCAGAGAAAAAGGTTAACTTTTGAGGTTTAAAATCTAACATAGAGCCTTATAGTGAACATTTCCTTTACCCTCATCTTTTTCTTTTTCATCAGTCTTAATATTTTAATAATTAAAAACTGTACACTATGTTAATTTGTTAAATAAAACTATATCCATGTTTAATTAATCAAGTCAATATAATTTCATATAAAACATATTGTTCAGAAAAATGTAAAAAAACAAACATTTGTGATTCATTGCTATAACTTATTCAACATTAATGCTCCAGCACCTTTAACCACCCAGATATTTATAGTAAAAATCAGCATAGAAATATGGTTGAGAAGAGGGATGTTACTGTTGTAGATACAATATATCATCCTGTTAACTAAACAATACTTCTTTTATGTAAACCTATAATATAACTAGACAGGCTGCAGCAATTTGACGATCTAAAGAGGCCCTTAATTAGTTGATTTATAATGTATAAATATACTGATTTTCAATGGGTAGAAATATAGTTTTAATTTCTTGATGAAAATACACGTAGAAACTTCACTAGATGCTTCTCATGGCTCCTATCACAGCCAGAGCTTTCAGGTATAGCTCAAGTGAAAGTGATGTTTTAGAGCAAACCTTCATCACCTGCTGGGTTAACAGATAATCAGTGTAAAATTACAACTATCCCCTTCTCAGTCAGGATTCATCTGATCTAGTCTTCAGCTTTAGTTAAGCTACAAAGTAATTTTTTGTGCAATTATTATTGTAAAACAGAACATGTTTTTTTAGATATAAATTTATTTTAAAAATGCCAATCAGAAATTAAACTCTAAAGAAATGGCTGTTTTTTCAATCTGTCTTTAGTTTTTTGCTTATTCTTTTATATAATTTATTTTTCAAGTGTAATCTGATTCCAATGGTACTTAGTCAAACATAAGAAATGTTTTTTATTCAAATTTTTAATTTTTCAGATTGAGTTTTACAAATTGCATTTGTTTCAAACCTCCTTTCACAGCTCAAATTCTCTTCATTTCTTCACTCTACTAAAATTGTATAAAAAAGCTGGAAAAAAATCATTTTAAAACAGAAAAGTTACCATTTATCGATTAACAAGTTTCTAAAAGTTTCAATTCTGGATTGAATAAAAAAAAAAAAAAAAAAAACATTTACAAAGCATGTTCTTTCATATCAACCATGCTCCAGGTATCTGGCTCTGTATTTGTGGTTGGGTGCAGCCCTTTCTGTTGCAGTCCTAGATTGATCAGCCATCCAGGCCCCTGAAGTGCACTAGTTTCTGCTCTGCTTGTCCTTCTCCCTCGATGTTAAGTTGATATGGAGAGGGTAGCACTTATATGAAATATAATAAAAGATAAGCTGAAAGGTTTAAATAAAAATTATTTAAACCTAAAATCATTTTGGGGTTAATACATCTTTTTAGGAGACCTCAGTAAGGGTGTTATTTAGAAAACATGCAGAGTTTCAGACATTTTATTTTCTCGCTTTTTCCACTTTTCAGCACTGCCTTTGTAGCTCGTATATCTCTTTTGTCATATGTTATGATGGATTTTTTATGTGATGGGAAGGTTCAGTCCATTCTATTAGGTGGAAAGGAGGGAGCAGAAGTTGGTGCTATATTAGCTAGACTTCATAATACTCGTATCCAGTTCCTCTGGTGCCTTTTCTGCACAATAAAGATCATAAATGAAACTTCAAATGAGAAAAAGAGTGATCTGTCATCTGTGTGGAACCAGCTGTTAGGGATGTCTGCGATGGGGAGCTGTCTGAGAGATTGGAGATAACTGCTGTCCTCCAATCTCTCCAGCTGGTTTATGCTCAGAAACCAGGTCATCTGCATGTGTCCGCAGACACTCTGCTGCACCTCTCTAAAATTGTAAGTGACCGCAGACAGTGCCTCAGATAGGAGGCCTCTGATTAGTCAAATCTACATCACCTCTACACCATGCGTATTTCATGTTTGGTACCTTACGCGCTTGTTATGTTTATACGACCACCATTGTGGTTGGATAAGCTAGAAGAGCGAGGTACGTCAGAACGCTGGGACCCTTTTTCCACCTGGATCCCCACACTTTTGGCCCTCATGTCCCTCCTTTTTCGCTCAAACTTGCCCCTTGCGTTTTTCCACTTCCTCACCGCCTCGCCCGCACCTAGACTCACAGCTAGTTCCTGATTGGCCCTGATTGTGGCGTGGAATAACAGCACAGACCACGCTTTAAAATTGGGCATAAATAAAAAATATCTGAGTAATACCTGCGACCTCATTGCAACACACTGCAGCGGGAATATAACCAGCCCTTTACGCTGCGTTGAAGTCCTAAAGGAGTTTTGTAAAATATTACTCAGAAATTCCTAAATATTTCTCATGGTAAATCAGTGTGAACATGCTGATATGTTATGCTTGAGCAACTCTGGATGTTTTATGTGATGGAAAGGTTCAGTCCATTCTATTACATGGAAAAGCTCTATTACGTGGTGTCAGCTGTAAGACATTGACTTCCAGAAGTAATGTTTTACAGCTGACGCTTTGGGGGGTTAGTGGCCTAGTGGTTAAGGCATTATGTTTGGAATCCAGAGGTTCTGACTTCAAGTCCCACTCCTGCAGACTGCCACTCAGGGTCCCCAAGCAGAACCCTTAAACCCACACTGTTCCCCGGGCGCTGCACAATGGCAGCCCACTGTTCCCCAAGGGGATGAGTTAAATGCAGAGAGTGAATTTCGTTGCTCTGTACTTTTGACAGTGTAATGACAATAAAAGCTGAAAAAAAGTCCCAGACTGTGCATGTAGGAGCTTCTGCTGGTGTTTTGTGTCACGCCTGATAGGAGACTAGATTAGAGCCTAAATGAAGGTGCAGAGTTCAATAGACAGAATTGTAGTGCAGCCGGGTTTCTAAAGTTTGGGTAGTGAAAGAATGCAAACAAAGGATAGATTTCCTAGTTTCCTTAGGAGGCAGACAGCTGATGGTGTGTCTGGCCGACTTTAATCAGATCAGTCGTAGATAATCATGCTCCATTTTTTCTAACTCTAAAAAGAACGGGAAAGATGTTTTTCTGATCCAAATCAACTTTTCAGAGACAGAAAGGCAACTCCTGCGTGCCGTTTCACAGACATAACAGCAACATTGCTCTGGACGTGTTCTGCTGTTCAGTTCGATAGGATTATGATGGAGTATGCGGAAGCTGACCTGATAAAACCAAAAATAAGATAAATCAGAAGGTAAATAAAATAGACAGAACAGGCAAATAAAAGCAAGGTTTTAAAATTAAAACAAAAGAAACATCCAATCTTCTCACCAAAAAAGTGTTGATGTTCTTTTTTTCTCTTTATTGACTTCATGGGATCTTTTACTTTAGTGTTATTTCTGCAGTTTATGCAGTTTGCTGAGTGTTAACATCATATAATTAACATCCATCCAACCGTTTTTGTTACACTTAACCCTGCTGGGGTCACGAGGGGTGCTGGTGCCTATCTCCAGCTTTCAATGGGGGAGAGGCAGGGTACACAGCGCACATAGTTAACAGCTTTGTACAATTATAAATGCATCACTGTTTGCCAAATGACCTGATCTAAAATAGTTGTGTGGAAAAAAAAAATCCCCATTATTTCACTTTCTTTCACTGCAGTTTATAACATGTTTTCTGATTTAAAACTGATTTTCTCAACTAACTGGCAATGCAAAAAAATCGGATTTCGCAAAAAAAATCAGAATTGAGCATCAAGGCCTGCAGTTTGAACGTAGCCTTTATGAGAGAGAGAAACAAAGACCAGGCTAAGTAGCAGATTGGGAGCAGGTGTGAACAGAGGCAAGAAGGGAGCTAGGGAAAAGGAGTCTGACACAAGAAGACAAACAGCAAATATCTAAGAACTTAAATACAATCAAAATACCTTGAACACAAGAATCAAAATAACACCATTGAAAACTCAAATAAAACTTGAACAAAACCAAAACCATGAGTTTTATATGAGTAAATAACAAATAAATACAGACAGACAGACAGAGAGACCAATGGGCTGATTGATTGATTCTAATCTCATTGCTTTGTCTCTCTTTTTGTTCATAAGGAATAGGATTTTTCTTTTTTGTTGACGTTCTGATATGAGGCTCTGGGGAGGCTTCACTAACATCTCTAGATTGGATGATTTAATTGATATCTGCTGTACATTTTTGGGTGATTAATATCTGCACCATAAGGAATTGCAGAACAGTTGGTACTTCTGTGGTATTGCCAGCAGAAAGCTGCGTGCCAGTTTAAGTCAGCTCCTTGAGCCCAGTGCTGGAATTCTGTTTAGGCTCATAAAGGACTTTCTAAACATCATCAGGACAGATGCTTTGTGTGTTCTTTTGTGTTTGCTGTTGTTTTTGGGGGGAATAAAAAGCCCCTCCGAGCTTCATATGCTGCAAGAACCAGAAGCTCTGCTGAACTCATAGAAAGTCCCATCCACTCTAACTTATATCTGATGCAGCAAGTCAGATTAATAACGTGTAGTAATCAGCTTTAGCACAACACATCTTTGATCATTGAAATGTGGAACATTCAGCAGAACCTTCCAAGCTGATCGGTGATGCGACAACTACTTCCCACCTACCAAAGATTGGTTTTAGCCAATAACGACACAGGGTGATCAATCACAAATAAAATATCAGCAGACAGAATGAGAGACGAGAACAACTTGATGAAATTGTGGATTCTGACCAAACAGAAGATACATACATGTCCTCCTGTGCTGTTATGTTTATTTTGGTTAAGCTATTGGCTCGGCAGCTCTTGCTTTAATCACAGCTGTATGTCCTGTGTTAAGCCATAATACCACAACATGATTGACCAATGCTTTTTCAGACTGGGTCAGACTTGGTGCATTCTCGTGTGTTTGTGAACTCACAAATACCCTGAGAATTCAGCTTGCAGGCAAGGTTAGCTTACATCACACCCGCAAATAAAACACAACAGCAGCACAATGGCCTAACAAGACTTTCCTGACTGGTAAGAAACAGGAGAAGAAAAAAACACTTTGTTACTAATAAGAATAGGAATATATAAATGATCATTTTTGTTCATATGTATTCTCACTGCCTCTCTGCAAGTGGATGATCAAACTATTCACTATAAAACAGATCACTGAGTGGATCTCCACACCTGAAATTAAAAAGTAAACGCAAAGGGGACGTAAATAATCTCAGCTTCTCTTACCTCCATCTCCTATCCATATCCTGACCAATCACACAGCTGTTCTTGAACAGGCTGTGAGAAAAATCAGCCCTGCCCTGATGTTGGGCTGAGAGAACAAATTTGCATTATTTGCTTTCATTTTATTGCAAGAACAAATTTCTTGCTTCTAATGTAGCAACTTTTAGAATTTAGACTCTCTGGCACTGCAAGAAACTTGTTAAAATCATTTTGAAAAGTTCAGGACTTCTTGGTGTCAATTAAATAATTATAAATCTGGGCAAAGGTTACATGGGGAGTTCCTCAAGGATTCATTTTTGGGTCACTTTTAAAACTATTTCCATAGTTGATATTATCTACATTTAGATGGACATAAGCGGTCAAAGAGTGACAAAAAAATTCTCAGTAAACTTGAAGAGAGGATATACATCAAGTTGATGAAAAGTGGCTAGATGCAATGAGAGAAAATTTCAACTGACATGTTAAGACTTTGTGTGCTTCATGTTTCTAGAATCAAATCATTAGTTTCTAAAGTTGCATCCTAAATAAACTGCAGATAACAATTGGACATTATTTGAATTTATTCCATCGTCTTTACCCGCATGTCCTTGGAGTTCCTGGAGGTAAGGCTGGTGCCATCTCCAGAGGTTACTGAATTTGCTGTGTGCTCCACCTCGGACAGGTTTACAGTCCATCATAGAGCAAAAAACTACCCAAAAATACGAACCAAACATGAACCAGAAACACATTGCGAGAAACCATGGAGACACACTTAAAGCAAAGGGCAGTGTAGAGAGCCCAATTAACCTAAAAAAAAGTTTTCAAAGGAAGCCAGAGTACCTAGAGAAAATGCATGGGGAGTACTTGAACATGGAGTTTGAAACCCAGGACCTTATGGCTGCTGGGTAACAGAGCTAAACAGGAATGAATAACTTCATATGGTTTTAAATGTGAGGAAAGATCACCCGTCATTCTTGCTGCACATGAACACAAAAAACAGACAGACAGGAGCTAATCTGGGTCATCCCTGCTCCTATATCCCACACTCAGTGTTGCTGTTGATGTCCTGGCTTTGTTATCTTTTTCTCTGTGGGCTCTATACGGTCTGGTTAATAGTAGGAATGCTATCGCTTTATCTGCTGTTCTGACTTTGTTCAGGGATTCTCCAACACTATTCTCCAACAAAATCCAGCTATCCGCCATTACTGCTCCGATGTCCTGCTTGCACTAGATATTTAGAACCAGTAACACCTTCCAACCATCCAACCGCGTTCATCTGGGGCATCCTACCGTTACTGGGTGATCAAAAAGCAGGGGATCAAATTGGCTGCATCGTGCCAGGTTTTAATTACGTCTAACAGTGTCATCATAAAAACTGTTTATCCTAAAAGGTCCATCTTCCTTTAAACATCAAGACAATAATAAAATATATAATCAATCAGAGAGATAATAAGAATTCAGACTAATCCATCCATCCATCCTGGTCCGGTCCGTCACACCCGTCCATCCATCCATCCATCCATCCATCCATCCATCCATCCATCCATCCATCCATCCATCCATCCATCCATCCATCCACCCACCCACCCACCCATCCATCCATCCATCCATCCATCCATCCATCCATCCATCCATCCATCCATCCATCCATCCATCCATCCATTGGATAATCGCACCAGAAGCACATAGAAGGAACATGAACTAAGGCATATGATATATTGGGGAGTGAAATGAGGATTACAGCCCAGTGGCAGACTGGCGACCTTTCCAGGGTTAAAGCCGCCTCTCGCCCATAGACTACAGGAAATAGGCATGAGCTCCAATACCACCCTGACTCAATAAGTGGGACAAGATGGATGGTATGGAATCTACGAGTAAAATTTTGAAAATCACGTGGAGAGTACTTTGTGTGTGCATGCTCATTATTATTATGCTTATTTATTATGCACATTGGGCAGAATTCTGAGTTGATACTAATAACAGAAATGTGAACTCACCCCTGGAGCTGCTGGAGGAGCTGTGAACAGAATCAACGAACACCTACAGGGAAGGATACATTAGTGAGACCAGAACAGGGATAGTTGAACACAAGCAGCTGGACGTGGACTCAGCTCTGTTATTCTGTTGTTGACTTTTGTGTTCTTACAAGTATCAATTTGGAGCAGAATGAGGGAATCAAACCAACAACTCTGATCCTTTGACATTCTAAGCTGGTCTTTTGACTTTTAAACATGATATGACCTCTTTTTGTCTCAGAGAGAACTAAAATATTTACCAACTAAGAGCAAAAGTAGCCTTTAGAAAAGAAATTTAAAATCTTACATTACAATGTTTATCTGCTTTTCAGCCCTGTACATTAGTACAAGTATGTACGTATTCAAATTCTACTGAGTTTTTCAACTTTGACAGATTTTCTTTCACTCACAACCAACACAGATCGAGTTTTTCTCACCTGAAATTCTTAAGCTGCTCCAAATGAAACACTTCTCATCTACAAAGACTTATTTTGTTTTTTTAATCATTACTGATATCAAACTATACAGCAGATTTTGACTTAGGTTTCTGTTTTAAACAGACAGTGGAACTAAACACTTAGTTTTATATTAGCTTTATGTACACTGATACAAACCAGGTAACCATGGCTACATTATGCCATAAAGATTAAGATAAATTTCAAGGAAGAGTCAAGTCTTTCATTTCAGATCTATGAATATAAACTTGGACCTTATGCCAGTTTTTATGAATACGATGTTTCATGAAGATGTTAGAGGGGAATGTCGGCTCACATGAGGGCATCAAACATTCAGTTTCTTTACCAGATCAATATGTGGCGGTGGCGGGCGGAGCAGGAAGCCAATGACATCTTGTCCTTAAAGTAGGATCCTGGGTGCCACATGACCCAATGAATCTGACTCCGCCTCCAGCAGGTAATCTCCCAGTGAGCGCCACACCGTTGATCGTCCTGCAGAAACACAAAAAAAAAAAAAAGGGAAAAACTTGTTTTCAGCAAGAAAGGCATGTCTATGCAAATCAATTCAATTCAATTTATTCATACAGAGCCAATTCACAACACAATCAGAAATAACTAAGGTGGAGTCTATAGTCTACAGTTAAGAAAGCAAGGCAAGGCAAACTTATTTGTATAGCAAAATCCATTACAAGAACAATTCAAAGTGCTTTACATGTATGAAACTGTAAAGATAAAAACATATTAAAGCAGGCAGTAAAGCAAGTAGAAAAAAGTTTAAATCAAAACCTCAAATAATACCTCACTTAACATTTTAACACTCAAATGTAGTTCTAAACAATGGGTTTTTATCTTTGACTCTGGCAGTGCTCCTCCAGTTCCTCCTTGCCAAGAGGTGGAGGTAGTGGTCCTGCTGCTGGGTTGTTGCCCTCCTACAGCTTCCTCCTCCTCTCCTAGTGTACTGGTCTGTCTCCATGTAGCGCCTCCAGCCTCTGGACAGTATGCTGGTTAACATAGCTCACACTGACCTGCTATAGTGACATTAAGGTCTAGCAGGAGTTTGTATAAGAAATGTTGCGAGTGCATCCCAGTCATGTGACTGCTGTAAGCCAGGCCTCGTCACGTCACACCTTGTGTTGGGTTTCACAGTAAATTCGAATAATGTGGGCACTTCAGTACTAATGATGTATTTATATTGCATCAGATTCGTGGCTGAAACCAAGTTGTTTTCCATTTAAAGACCTTTTAAGATGAGACACCTATACCCACCACAGTTGTAATGAAATGCGTGTGACTGAGTGAGTACAGTTAAGGAAGGGACATGGGCAGAGAGCCAGTGTTATACATAAACTACTGCACTAATTAGTTACAGTGAGGAAAATATGTATTTCAACACCCAGCTATCCTGCAAATTCTCCCACTGAGAAACCATGGAGGGTTCTAAAATTTCATCGTAGGTTCATGTCCACCGTGACAGGCATGATCTAAAACAATTTTTTAACTATTTATTTGTATGATACAGCTGCAAATATGTATATGAATACCTGTCTATCAGCTAGAAGTCAGACACTCAAAGACCTGTTAGTCTGCCTTCAAAATGTCCACCTCCACTCCATTTATTATTCTAAATTAAATGCACTTGTTTGCGGTTGTTAGCTTCATAAAGACAATCAGTAAGGATCCTACTACTAACATGGCAAAGACCTGTCCAAAGAGCAGTCCTTTTAGAAAATTGCACAGAAAAATTGTACACCTCCACAAGGCTGGAAAGAGCTACGGGAAATTGCCAAGCAGCAATAATAAAATAAAAATCCAAATATATATATATAGATATATGTATATATATCTATATATATATATAGTATCTTATTTTGTTTTTTTTGCAGCAGTGTTAAGGCAGTATATATATGTTATATATATATATATATATATATATATATATATATATACATATATAGAGCAGAGCTGGAGTGAGATGTCTTTGTGAAAGGGAAGTCTGACTGTCTGTTGACACTGCTGCCCTATGACCCGAGTATTTCACTGCTTATGCTAAGATTGAGCCTTAAGTTTATTCAATTAAAATGGAGCCTAGGCAGAAGTTCAACTGAATAAACGGATTGCTCGCCTTCATCCACCTATGACACAGCCAATCAGCTTTGAACCATGCCTCCAGGAAAACCAATTAACATCCAAAATTCATCTTAAAAGGCCTCCGATCTGCAACCCGTCTGCTCCTAGTGTGCAGGCAGTGGTTGCACCGTGCTTCTTCAATCAGATTACTTCGTTTCAACCCACCTCCAGCCCCTCCTCCACCATCATAGCTAAAACTTCATCAGAATGTCATTCCTCCCAGACTCTTACTGCATTCTGTGTCTCATCTCAACCAGTCCGGCTGAAGACCGCCATGTTGAGCCTGGTTCTGCCAGAGGTTTTTCTCCTCCCAATGGGGAGTTTTTCCTCTCCACTGTCGCTTCACATTTTGCTCATCATGGACAGGTTCTCTCAAGCTGTGTTATCCAAACTGGACTTCCATCTTTGAGGTCCCTGAAGCTGGGCATACACTGTGCGATTTTTTTCAATCGTTGCACACAGCTACATAGGGACACCCATTTCATCATCATTCATACTTCATTCTCTCTATTCTCCCAATTTGCAGAATCTGTTAGTCCAATCTCTAACATTCTGCTCTCTGCTTTTTTCTCATAGTAGCTTCATCTGGTCTGTTCCTGTTTGGCTGTGACTCCATCCTTGAGAGAAATATCAGCTCTCTGTGCTGCTGCCATCAACACCTTTGTTTATAGATGCTGAAGATCGGCCTGTTTTTTCAGTGTGGTCCTGTTTCTCTGACTGTGACTGGCTGGATGTGCTCTCTCTTCATCCTCTGACATGGAGAGCTGGCTTGGAGCTCGTCTGCCTGGCTGTGTGTTTCCTGGACAGGGCCGCCTTTTACAGCTGCTTTTGAATCTGCAAACTTCAATTTACTCCTTGACCCCAGTCGCTCAGCAGATGGCGCCTGGCCACACTGAGCCTGGTTCTGCATGAGGTTTCTTACTGTTAAAAGGGAGTTTCTTTCCTCTCCACTGTCGCTACCAGCATGCTTATTGTGAGGGATTTGTATTTGAGTCAATGAGTTGATGCAATCAACTGGTTTTCCTTAGATGGAAAACTTTGTATCAGTACTTGACTGTATGATCTGGTTGAATTGTAAAAGTGCCTGGAGATGACTTGTAAATGAATTGCCAGCTATAGAACTAAACCTAATTGAATTGAATTATTAGCTTCATTACCTCGTATGACTAACCACGCAGGGTTTAGTCATACAGTCGTAACTTCAACACAGTCTACAGACTGACCAACTTTATCTATCTCCACTCCACCACCAGTTTCAGGCCTGGGGGGAAACATCCCTGTTCTTTACTCCTGTTCATGCATATCTATCAGAAATACAGCACTATGTTTCCTGCCGAGGTCTGAGCGCCAAAGACAAAGTGTATCAATAAATTTCTTCTAATTGTCTTTTCTCCCTGTTCTTTCTCTCTGTGAGTTTTTCAGATTGAAATCAATTTTTAACAATAATAAAAGACTTCTTCTGAAGGTAGCCAATTCCTGCCCGTCAGGCAGATGACGTGTTCATCCTGGACTGAATGTCCATGCATAAAACATGATGAGACCTTAAATCGGACTCGAAATTTCTAGGCGCAGCCACACATTTCTGAAGATAAAGTCTATTAAAACCTCAAAAGGAGTGATTCTATTTTATTTTAATTCGGAGCCTTTTCATTGCGTGAGACCTTCAGGTATAATATTTGAAAATGTTCCCTTTTTCTCCGTCCAAGGAATTAGGTGTCCGTAAAGCTGCGGATTGAGGGTGTCTAGTCGCTGCAGGTAAGAAAACCTCCTGAGCGGATTTTTGTCTCCATAGTAAAGTAGCTGCATGGGGACGTCAGGTAGTTAATTAATGAAACTGGTAATTGAGAGACATACAGTAGTCTATAGCTCATAGTGTACATGTGTCGATTATTTCTGTGAATATGCCTGTTAAGATTCAAAGTTTAACCAAGTTTGTTACAGTTGATTACCTCTGGAAACTAAGTAATGATGACTTAGGTTTAATGGAATAATAATAATGAAAAAAAAAATAACCAAAAACCCTATAAAGAGTCAGAGGTATACAACATTACAATTAACAAGGTTAATCTAATGAAGTGCGATTTTTCCTCCTGTGCTCCTGACTTTTCTTCAAGCTCTCTCAAAGTTTATTATAATTTTTCTTAGGACTTCAGCTGCTTTTTCACAAATTTGCAAACTAGCAATTAAAAATCCTCAGATGATTGTTAATTTGCCTTTTTTCCCATAAAGAGTTCCCCAAAAACCTGTTTATTTGAAAGCATTATTGCATTGATGAAGCATTAGTTCCCAACCCTGCTCTTTAGGTGACTGCATAGGATCTCTTCCCGATGTCAAAAGCCTGACTTATAAAAACAGTCCTTGGGGTCCTGGCTGATTCTTATGGTCAATATTACTTTCTTTTCCTCTTTTTAAAGATAAAAATGACACAAGGATTACACAAGTCTCGATTTAGACAAAAATGGAGATGTGTAACTAAATCAAAAAAAATATTAACACTGCATAGCAAATGGATGGAGAGGTAATTGACGTGCCTTCCATAATCTTAAGGCATGACTGTTGAACGCACTGACTAATAAATCTGCAAACTCTTGCACATGTCAGCCGATGCAAATACAAGAAAAAAAGGCTAATAGCCAGAATATGGACCAGCCAATATATCGGATTATCTCCTCTGGTAATCATCATAGGGCCTTTTTGGCCTAGCATATCTGCTGTCATCATCTTTTC
This sequence comes from Cyprinodon brontotheroides, assembly GCA_018398635.1. Taxonomy (NCBI): domain Eukaryota; kingdom Metazoa; phylum Chordata; class Actinopteri; order Cyprinodontiformes; family Cyprinodontidae; genus Cyprinodon; species Cyprinodon brontotheroides. Next base: position 2,258,242 of record JAGKQL010000024.1, read on the forward strand.
CCATGTCCCATGTAGATAATTAGATGTCTACTAGCTTCGACGGCAAATTTGGATGATTGCCCAATTTAAAAAAAAATGTTCCTTGGCATGAGGCACACTTCTGGTTAAGAAAAAGAAATTGATTCTGCTGACAAACTAAAGATGCTCTCTTTTCTATTTTATAGAATATTTTCTATATTTTAATATTTTCTTTAATTTAGCTACACATCTTAATTTTGTCTGAATCCAGACTTGTGTAACATTTGTTATCATTATTATCATTATTATCATTAAATAGAGAAAGAGAAAGTGATATTGACCATAAGATCCCAAGGAATGTTTTTATAAATCAGGTGTTTGACATCGGAAAGAGATCCTATGCAGTCACCTAAAGAGCAGGGTTGGGAACCGATGTTTCATCAAGACCGTAATGTTTTCAAATAAACAGGTTTTTTGGGAACTCTTTATGGGAAAAGGCAAATTAACAACAATCTGAGGATTTTTTATTGCTGGTTTACAAATTTGTGAAAAAGCAGACCCTCTGTACCTATGACTCTTCACAAGGATTTTTGTTTTTTTAAAATATTATTATTCCATTAAACCTAAGTCATCATTACTTAGATCCCAGAGGTAATAAACTGTTACAAACTTGGTTAAACTCTGAATCTTAACAGGCATCTTCACAGAACTAAACAACACACGTACACTATGAGCTATAGGCTATGTCTCTCAATGACCAATTTTATTAATTAACTACCTGATGTCACATTGTGATTACTTTACTACACAGGAAAAAAAATCCGCTCGGGTGGGTCCTCAGCTTTACTCATGCTTCAATGTTCTGAATTAAAATAAAATTAAATCTTTCCTTTCAAGGTTTTAATGAACTTCAGAAGTGTTAGACTAAGCCCAGAAGTGTGGAGTCAGATTTAAGGCTGTGACGCATGGACATCCAGTGCAGGAAATGAACCGCCTGTCACAACGTCACCTGCCTGGTGAGTGGAATTGGCTACCTTCAGAAGTGCTGGTGGAGCTTCAGTTTCCCAATAAAACCGCGTCACATCCCGATCATTCATAGACTACAAGCGGACTATACTCCGACTATAGCGGCGTTCTGCTGCTTTGTGACAGCCAGGATGAAGTCTCCAGGAGTTCTGAGCTGGATGATCATCCCCATGCTGGTCATGATATTCTTCTCGCTTTTACCCATGGAACATGCAAAAATGGTGAGTGGAAATTATTCAGGATTGGTTACATTTAACTTTTATGCTGTAAACTAGTTCAGGCTTTCAGAACAGGTCGGAAAGATGTTTGATTCCTGATGGTCTCAAAGTGAAGATTTTTAAACACTTTCAGAGTCAGTAGCCTATGTGAATTATTTAGAACCGTTTATACTCTATTAATTTAATAATGCATCAATCAGTGTGAGAAAGTTCAGTTAATCAGATTTCCACTAAACATTCAGATTTCTTTTGCCCAAGACATGATTTGCTAGAATAAATGATCATGACTTCTGCTATTTTATGTTTAGAAAGCATAATCAGGGTTTCACATAATAATGGTACTATTTAATTGAATATTTCTACTTCTAGAAATGGGATAAAGACAAGAACAAACAGAGGAACATATGCCTGAAGACACAGACGTTATATCGCTCATCCTGAACACATCGCATGACGTGAACCTCGACGGGAAAGTAAATTATTCTCCTGGCTTTCTTATTTCAACCATCGCGTATATTAGCTGAAACATATAAATCAAGATGCTATGACCGAAAAAATTTCATTGACAGTATGACCGTTGATATATAATTGCCCGAAGTTTAGGTTTTCAGGCTGACGTATAACTAACTGACCTGCATAAGATAACCAACAAAAAAAACACAGATTTTAAGACAGGATTTTCTTTTTAAATAGAAATTTTCACATTTATATCATCTGATAAAGAGTACATTCATATACATGTTTAAGCCAGAATGATTTGAAATTTAAACATGACTTCCCTATGACTTTAATAAAAGTACAGATTATCATTGAAAATTAATAAGACAACTGTAAATAACATCTAGGAAAGAAGATAGTACAAATCCTATTGTCTGCATGATCACAAATTACCATAAACCTTGACAATGTAGCAAGGGCGTAGGTTTGATTTGAACTTTGGTAGGGACACTATTGGTCTGGTGTCATTGGTGCTATGCAATATGCATGCCCTTTTTTATGCCTCGATGTGAGCATCCGTAGCCTCTATAAGAGGTGATTCATTGTTAAAAGAGAAAAGCAAACATTTTGCTCCGATTAATAAAAATGTTATATGCTCTACACTCATTAGATGCTGATTTAGCGACAGTGTTTGCGCTTATCACCCGCTCTGATGAATGTGGAATTGTGGACTGTTTTCCACTTTTAAAATGTGTTTCATTTGAATGACTAATAGAGAAGGTAAATACAGTATTTTCTTTTTTGAAGATATAGAATTGTGCAGAGTTAAACCCCAGGTAATTTTATGGTTTTTACCTACCTACCTCTCTGTATCAAGCAAAATAATACCTTCATTAAAATATTTTAACTTCACTATAAAAGTTGAACATCTCGGGCTGTAGTTACTTTCTGTAGCCTGGCTTCATGTGTTTCATCTGGGGCTGAAACAAATGAATCATATTAACCGATTGATTTCCAATAATCACAACTAATTTAGTAATTAATGGATTCATCATTAATCTGGAGTAGGAGACTGTAAAAACATAGAGTAATATAAATGTAAAATGTGCCTTTCTCCCCACAAAGCAACCCACTTAGATCAAGGCTATTATATCAAAAATTGTAAAAATAAAAAAACAAAAAATGAAAAACAGTAATATCAACTTAATATCGGTAAAAAAGGAAAACCCTCACATTTTCTTTTTTAGTTGGCTGTGCTAAGAATCAGAAAATGTTGATGGGCTTTACAGCCTTTTATTTGCCCCATTTTTCCAGCAGTCTTCAGAACTCCTGGCTGACTCCAGAATATTAGGCTTTTATAAAAAAGAAAAAAAAAAAAAGGTTTTGTTTTTAGTGTACATGATATTCACATTTTTTATTTGGGATTAGTTTTGTAGCCTTAATATTAATTGTAGTAACCGCTGCATTCCTAGTGTGAATAAATTTCAATGTTGTGCTCCAAGCACACGCGACTAGAAAACAGCCAATCAGAGAGAGAGAAGGCGGAACTTAAGGCAGGTAGAACAACCAATGAGAGTTGAGTTAAAACAGCCGCCAGCACAGTTCCACATGCTGCTACGTGAAAGGGACAGGGAGAGACCAGGCAGAGGAGCTGCTGCTAGAGGAAAAGAAGCCACTGCTGAAATAACTACCGCTGTAAATTATAAACATGTTGCTCACATCCACCATTATTGGTAGGGACAATTAGGTCGGTTCAAAATTTTGGTAGGGACATGTCCCTATGGTCCCTATGCAAAACCACGCCCATACAATGTAGCATATAACTGCTAATGGTTGAACACAAATTCCTCACAGAACAGCAGTAATAAGTCATTGAGTCTGGACTTGATTGAAGATCTCAGACAGATCAGGTTCTAAACGTTCATGGCATCAAAGAGACAAGTTCTTCTGTAGAAGTCAAATTGCTTTCCATTGGGTTTTCAATGGACTGCGATGATCCCCCCTGCAGCAGAAAGAAAATACAGTTACAGTCAATACCATGCATGCAAAAAATTAACAAACACAAAACCATGTTAAAACAAGTTTATATAAAGTATTTCAAGTTACAGTTGCAGTCACCAGGTAGCCTAGTAAACTAGCCCCACCCGCCAGCGGCCAAAATTGTTTTTGCTTGCGAGTGGTCTAGCCTCGATCAATGATCCAGGCAATAGAACTGGCAGGCCAATCACAACGCAGAGATGTGTTTTGAATTGCAAAGCTCAGCTTTGGAATCAGTTTTGTATGGGGCCAAAATTGTTGCTTATTATTAGCAAATGTGTGTGGAGAATTGTGTATCTATGTCTCGATTTTTGTATAAGCGGTAAGATTTGAAAACACGTAAATTAAACTAAATGTGTGCGGAGATTGGTGTGTCTGTAAAACAATCTGCATATGTGTAAAACTTGTAATCCAGTTTGTAAAAGTGTAAAAAATCCACAAATCTGTATTCAGTTTACAAAACAGATGTGTAGATCAATCTGTAAGCACACACAGAGACTGACACGGAGTGGATTTTCACTCCTGTCCCGTCCCACTCCCACAGAAAATGGTGTCCTCCGTCCCGATCCCGCGCCAGAGTAGAAATCTAAATCCTGTCCCGGCCCCACTCCTGGCAGGAAATTACTCCCAATTCTTATTCAGAATGTGACTCCCCGCCCCTGCACCACCCCATTCTTGTTGTTGTTGTGGAGCGCTGGGTGAAAAAGCAGCGCGAAGTTACTATTGAGTTTGCTCCCGCCTCCCGGCCTGTTCCCCGCTAAGCATGTTTAATCCTGTACCGCCCCAATCCCGCGCGTGATCGCTACTAATACCGGACTCCCCATCCCACGGAATCCCATCGGATCCCACGGAATCCCGCGGACCCGCGGGATTCCCCGGTAAAAAATGTCACGTCTCTAAAGCACACACAGAGAAACTTATGTCCTGTAGTATTTTAGCTTCAAGACCCAGAAACACAGACAAATAATTGGTTACAATTCCAGCCGTGTTTCTCAGCTTGGCTCTCTTTACACACGTGATTTTTGCTGCACTTCTGCTGTGTGAGATAGACAAATGCGTCAAGGATTTATATGTGTAATATCTGGATTTGCTGCCCTGAGCACAGGCTCACAGGCTGCCTCTTCCTGCTGCTGGAGTTCAGCACAACTTGCTGCACCTACACCCACATACCTCCAGTTGGCCGTATTGTACTGTACGTGACATTTCTGCAGCTGTTTGATTAGCTGCTCTCTAAAGCAGCTAATCAAACAGGTTCTCAGGTTTATGTGGAACATCAGCTTAAATTATTTGATGGCGTATTGGGTTTAATCATTGAACCATTTCAGGGCATGCTGGATGCTTGATGGGGAGTGGTGGCCTAGTGGTTTGGGCATAGGGCTTTGAATCCTGAGGTTCTGGGTCCCTGAGCAAGACCCTTAGCCCCCACACTGCTCCCTGGGCGCCTCACAATGGCAGCTCACTGCTCCCCAATTGGATGGGTTAAATGCAGAGAAGTAATTTCCCTCTGGGATTATTAGAGTGTAGAAAAGAAAAAAAAAATGCTTAAAGGGGAAATTAAACGTTCACCCAAACTTCATGAGATTGAGTCTTACTATTACCAACTATATTAGAAATGTGTAAAATTTAAAAGCAAAAGAAAAAACGAAGCTATTTTTTACGAATTTTTCTTAAGGGTGGCACCATCTTGAGGTACCTCAAATAATGACGTCACAGGGTTCGTCAACCCTAGCTGTAGCAATCATATAAATTGGATATACACAACCATAAATCATTTAAAACATTTGGTTTGATGGAAGAGGATGCTGAAATGACTCAGAAGCATCTTAATCACATTGCTTATGCTTTGGAGCCCAATCACCGTTTGACTTGAGCCATAGGATGGAGAGAAGAGGCAGTTTTGGAATTAGGGTTCTGACTATCTCTGCTAACCAACAAAACATTGGACGGATTAGACTTCTGCAGCTGCACACATGAAATGTCACTTGGGCGTGGTCGCGAACCAGTTTTGCTGGTATGCTTCTGGCCAGTTGGTCTGGAATTTCTAGGGACGCACGGCAGTTTCCCCGCCAAAGCGCAATGGGGTAGCTTATTCGAGAACTCTCTCATGTTTATCTTCCAAAACAACAACAGCGTGTCTGCAAGATATCTCATCATAGAGATGGATCTAGAGTTGCTAGACATCGAAGAGGAATAAGGTTCTGTTAATGGAGTTGTCAAAAAGACCGATTAACCTTTTGCCATAGTTGTCAAATGTAGTTGCTCCTCAGTTTTACAAAATGGCGTGCCCCGACACCGAATTGAGAAGAACGACCACACAGACAGACGGAAAGACACACCAAGGACCAATCACAGCTGCTTTGTGTCTGCGCACTTCTGCTTGAGGTCTGCGCGGGTTTGCGACCGTCCCACCCGTAGTCAGGATTTTTTTGAGGTGCGCGGCAGTTGCAAAACCTCTGAGCAGTCGCCACTGTTCATTATCCAAAAATTTTATTACAAAAACAAAATTAAATTGAGAAAAGTATGTTGAGAAAATCAAAGATATGAATATATGTGCCGACTGAGTGAAATCCATCGATCTCCGTTTATTTAACTAGGATGAATAGTTGAATACTTTTTTCCCATGAGAATTTGCCGTTGTCAATGCTTGACAGATTTTTTTCAGAGGACAACGATTGTCAGAAGTGTCAGGTACCACCTGGAGGAAGCATTCTTCCAGCCTAAATACTAAGTAATAATAAACACTAAGTAATAATAATGAATTTTAATTTTAATGGTGCTTTAAAAAAACTAAAATCTAAACTTTAACAGGAAATTAATAACTATCACCTTAAATTATTTAATGGCGTTTTGGGTTTTAGCATTGAAGCATTTCAGGGGATGCTGGACATAATTTCAAATAATGTTACATAACACTGCTTCAGACCAAAGTGTCATTTCAGAAGTTTAACGTTTCTTAAGTAAGTCAGTGAATCTGTGATGATTAACTACTTTTTCATGAACGCTGATGTGCAAACTACATTTTTTAACTGAACATCATGGAGCTGCAATCAAAATTAAACTCTCATAATAATGACACATACCGAAACATTTCCTGCCAAGGTTTTCGTCTTTAGCAGGTTTACATCTGTCGTCTTCTTGAAACAGGTTAGCTTCTCATTCCCTTCCTCCTGATGCTGATCACAACAGCACAGCTGTGGTATAAAGAGACAAAAAATTATTTTTTAAGAAGGTCGTTTGAAAAGATAAGGAAAAAGATTATGTTTAACTTTTATACCACTAGAAATCTCACCATGTCCTTAGATTGATGGAGCCTTTGAACTGATTTCTTGATGTTGTCGTTTAAACTCAGGGTTGTAAAATGTCCAGAACAAGACTAACTTTCTGTTCAAAAGAAAGACAAAATAACATTCAGTCAGCTGATACTGTAAATGTGTAAAATAACTGGCCAAGTAACCACATATCCTTCAACAAAATGGCTCCTCAGATGAGCTATTAGCTCTTTTCCTGACTCTGGTGTTGGCACAGAGTCATTCCACATTTAGAAGAGGTAACTGTCCTAAAAACAGTGATATTGGTAGGGCTTTTGATAAAAATGTGCCTTAAGTGATCTATAGCTAGTAAATGTTTGCTTGCGGTCAGTTTCAATACACTTAAAAACACATGATGGCTCATTACTATAAAGCAAGCTGCAGTGAAGCACATATAGTGGGGCAAAAAAGTATTTAGTCAGCCACCAATAGTGAAAGTTTTCCCACTCAAAAAGATGAGAGAGAGGCCGGTAATTTTCATCACAGATATACCTCAACTATGAGAGACAAAATAGAGAAAAAAAAAAATCAGAAAATCAAATGTCTGATTTTTAAAAAATTTATTGCAAAATAATTGAAATAAGTATTTGGTCCACGATTACAAAACAAGATTTCTGAAACCACGGACCGCAGCAGCTTCTTCTGGCAAGAGGCTCCTCTGTCTCAAACTCGTTGCAACTAGAGTAATGGCACCTGTTGTTTTGAACCGTTATCAATTATAAAGACACCTGTCCACAACCTCAAAACAGTCACCTCTAAACTCCACCATGTAGCCAAAACTAGAGAGCTGTCAAAAAAAACAAAATTATGAAAAGACCGCACCAGGCTGGGAAGTCTGAATCTGCAATGAGTAAACAGCTTGGTGTGAAGAAATCAGCTTCAATGCTGATCAATTATTAGAAATGGAAACATGCAGAAAGACCGCGTGAAGAAATCTTCCCGATCTGCGACTCCAAAGCCATGATCTCACCCCACGTCTGGGGTCAAAATGATCACACAAAAGAATGGTGGTGAAATCCCCAGAACCACACGGGGGACCCCTGGTGAATGACCTGCCCACGAGAGCTGGGATCAAAGTAACAAAGGCTACCATCAGTAACACACTACGCGCCAGGGACTCAAATCCTGCAGTGCCAGGCGTGTCCCCTGCTTAAGCCAGGACATGTCCAAGAGCCGTCTCAAGTTTACTAGAGAGCATTTGGATGATCCAAGGCGATGACTGGGGAGAAATATCATATGGTCAGATGAAACCAAATAGAACTTTTTTTGGTAAAAACTCTACCTTCGTCATGTTTGGAGGAGAGAATGCTGAGTTGCATCCAAGAACACCATACCCTACAGTGAAGCATGGGGGGTGGAAACATCGTAACTTTGGGGCTGTTTTTCTGCCACTAGGGACCAGGGCGACTGATCTGTGTGAAGGAAAGAATGAATGGGGCCACATGTATACCGTCACATTTTGAGTGAAAACCTCCTTCCATCAGCAAAGGGCACTGAAAGATGAAACGTGGCTGGGTCTTTCAGCATGACAATGATCCCAAACACATATCGGGTAACAAGGAGTGGCCGTAGGGAAAGCATTTTCAAGGTCCTGGAGTGGCCTAGCCAGTCTCCCAGATCTCAACCCATGAAATCTTTGGAGGGAGTTGAAAGTCCGTGTTTTGTAGCGACAGCCCCAGAACATCCCTGCTCTGGGGAGATCTGCATGGAGGGAATGGGCCAAAATACCAACAACAGTGTGTAGAAAACCTTGTAAGACTTACAGAAAAGCGTTTGATCTCTGTCATTGCCAACAAAGGGGTATATAACAAAGTATTGAGATGAACTTTGTTATTGACCAAATACTTATTTTCCACCATATTTTGCAAATAAATTCTTTAAAAAATCTGAACATGTGATTTTCTGGATTTTTCTCCTTTTGTCTCTCTCATAGTTTGAGTATATCTATGATGAAAATTACCCGTACTCTCATCTTTTTAAGTGAGAAAACTTGCACTATTGGTGGCTGACTAAATACTTTTTTGCCCCACTGTAGCCCCTTAATGACTGCTCCACCTTAATGACTGCTCCACCTTAACAGAAAATACACCTTCAACATGTCGTCCACTTAGCAAACCCAACACACACTCAGGAATATATTTCTAAAAATTAAATGCTCTGTCAAAACTTTACTGGTAGGTTTTCTATAAAGCTGATAAAACTAGTCAACAAACCTAGCTAATCCCAAGAAACAATTGAATGAGCATGGCGTCTAAAATACTCAAACCGGCCATATGTACTCACCTCACATATTTATTTTAGGCAGTCCAGGTGAGGAAAGCGTTGGGAAACTGAAGTATTTTTGCTGCGTAACGCGGCAGGGAGCTCAGCACGTGCTGTCCGTTATAAAAATCCATTTCTGTGGCGATGGCGGCTGTCTGTCTCTTCATACAGGCAGTCTGTGCAAAGCTTAGCAGTGGGTCACCAAATTGGAAACTCTCAGTAAGGCTGTTTTTACATTTATTAGCTTGAATGAATATATATTCCGCATGTCTCAAATGTATGCAAGCCTGTTTCTGCCACTCTGTAAAAAAAATAATAATAATAATCTCATTATAATGAGATAGTATCTCAATTATAATGAGTTACTATCTCATTATATTGAGATACTATCTCATTATAATGATATCTCATCTCATATTGAGATACTATCTCATTATATTGAGATACTATCTCATTATAATGAGATATTTTTTATTATTTTAGACTCTGCTGAGGGTGGTGTTTTTAATCTTGCGGTGAGAGTAGGCACGCAGTATAATAATTTGTGCATCATGTGCAGATTAGAACTACTGCGATTGCGCAGACAACAAGAGAGCAGCAGGGTGATGGGAGGAGGAGGTTGCTGGTGAAACCTGTGCAGCGTATCTGTCCAAAGCGATGCTGCTCTGATCAACCAGCCATCCAGGCGAAACTGGTTGATCAGAGAGCTGATTGGATCGGCTCGATAAGTTTCTCTGGTTACTCTCTGGCAGTCACCCAGTTACCACTCAAAGCTGTGCATCCTGGGAAATGGCAGAGGTTGAATTCTCGGTGCAAAACTAAAATATCGGACTAATTTACAGTAGAATATACTCAAAGTATCCCCGCCTAGTGAAGTGAACAGGGGCTTAATCTGGTAGACCAAATAAAACAGGGGCCAGCATGTTTTCATTAAAGTAAATATAAGCAAGAAAAACTAATAATCAGGGCAAGAGATTCAAGTATATTAAGAGAGCTAAATGAAGTGATATTTCATCCTACTAGTTGGACAAAAAATTATATTTCTATATGAGGTCAATATTACTTATAATTTAGAATTTTACATATTGTGGACTTATATAATAGTTAAAACTACAGTTTCTACTATGAAATTTGAATCATGAACTCAAGAAAAAGCTTTTTTTTTATTTGTTGTGAAAAAAAAACATTTAGCAGATGAAAACTGTACATCCTATCTCAATAATTACTGAAGTTATTACCTTATTCTTTTAAAATAATTAGTAAATCAGAATTTTTAAAGAAAAAAAAAAATGAAGCACATCCACAGGACCTATCAGGCAACTTGTCAGTTGTAGCACATATCATCATTATAAATTTTAGTATTATGTCTTCAGTATGGGGGCCATAACAGTGGCAAGGACATGATCTTCAGGGGCACTGGCCACTGTTGGCCCCTGTCTAGAACTGGCCATGGTGAGGAATGATGACACCGTGGCGAGGGGGGGAATAAGCATCTCCCTGAAGTTAGTTTTTGGAACTTTGGATGTCTACCACTGCAACACCAAAACTATACATTTAAGACCATCTATTTGTTTAGAAAATAAGGTTAAACTAAAATATGTCATGGCAATTTATGTCACGTTCTATCTCTCGTACTCGTTGTTTCCCGCTTCATCCGGGACCGCGTTGTGGGGACAGCAGACTCAGGAGAGACTCCCAGACTTCCCTCTTCCACAGACACCTACTCCAGCTCTGCTGGGGGTGGGGGGTGGGGGGGGGATGAGCATAAGGTGCTCGCAGGTCAGCCGAGAGACATATTCCCTCCAGCGTGTCCTGGATCCTCCCCTTGAGGCCTCCTCCCATTGGGACGAGTATGACTTTTCTCTCTCTCTCTCTCTCTCTGTCTCTCACTCTTTTATTAATATTAAATTCTAAATAACTTATGTAACTGCACCCAAGCAAAGGAATGTAAAAAAAGAAATAAATATTTTGTCTGTCTGCAAACCCCGGCTTCCTCTCAGAGTCCAAAAACATGACTGTTAGACTAATTGGTCTCTCTAAAATTTTCGTAGGTGTGTTTATTTGCGCATGGTTGTTTGTCCTGTCTGTCTCTATGTTGCCCTGTTACATACTGACAACCTGTCCAGGGTGAACCTACCTATTGCCCAGAAATTTAGATAAGCACCAGCACTCCTCCTGACCCCTCAAGGGACAAGGGTGGTAGAAAATGGATGGATGGATGGCATTATGAGGGACTATATTATAAGTAGTTTTTCAGGTAAAATTATAATTTTTAGTATGACTTGCTTTATATTTCATTGGAAACATACAGTATGATGATGGTCTTGTGTATCTTCTCTGCTCTTCCAGTGTATGATCACAGAATGGATGACCTGAGGGATTTCCTGAGACAAAGGAATATTTCAGAGGAAACTATCCAGACCATGCTGAAAGAGAAGGTACTATGTGAAAAAAAATCTGTACTTCCGAAACAAGTGTTTTTTTAAAAGCATGTGTCTAGCAATGTTATCTAATTTAATTCAAAATAATTTGGCAGTTAATAGACTGTAAATGTTGGACCTTTTGGAATTATTTTTATTGTCCTTGCAGTAGATTGATGCAACGTCATCCAGTTCGCTGAATGATGAAAGAGCCAAAGAATTACTTGGTAATCGCATGGAGACCACATAGCCCTATTAGAATACTATAAAAGTAGGGAAACCGGCCCCCTGCTTGTATCGTGAAATCGAAACAGCTTGAAAAAGAAGAGCAATCTGAAACAACTGTAAAGAAGAATGCTCTGAAGTCCAAGAGAAAAATAAAAATAGATGCCGGCGATGAAGAAAAAAAACAGTAGTTTTTTTAAGAACAAGTAAGAGCAAAGAAGAGGTGGTGTAGTTCACAAAGGCTATCCAAGGAGGCTAAAAAACAGTGACAGCATCCAGATGGCTATTGGCCTTTTCTTTCCAAATGGAAGAAATAGAGAAGGGTGTATAGCAGATTTTTGAAAATAGACGGCCATTATCAGGAAGCTGCAAAATGATGACTGCACATCACTGCGTTAGATTAAAATGTTTGATAAGTTGTGCAAACGTCTTCTGCGGTTTTATCTGACCACACCAGAAAAGAAGGCTACCCAGCCAGTCAGTCGGTGATGGTGCTGGGCGTCTTCACCATTTTGTGATCAAGACAGCGCCGAATCAGCCCTCCTTCATCTGCTGTAAATGCGTCGACCAGCCACCTACAATATCCACTGCTGATTTCTTATTTGTCAGAAACATAAACAAGTCGCTTTAATACATAACTTTTCACTTCATTCTGTTTCTGTGAGTGGCGAGGATTTGGATAGCAGCAACAGCGAGCCACAGATTTTGGATGATACTTTGATAATATCCCCTCAATCCACATCATCTGCCAAGGCAGTGAAGGAGATACTGATAGTTCACAGAGGATGGGTACTTTCTGAGCTCATAGCACATTTCTGTGATGCTGGACTTCTGGATAAAGATTTCAAGATCCAGCTTGTACTGCCAGATGGAACACCTGTGATGGGTTATGATGATGGAGGAGTCGTTAGAGACTGTGTTTATGAATTCTGGAAAGGATTCTATGACCAGTGTACTACAGGAAACACTTATAAAGTGCCTTTTCTGAGACATGACTATGAATAGCAGCAGTGGGAGAGTGTAGGCCGAAAAATTTTTTTGGGATGGACAAGAGAGAAAAAATCTCTTCCTAAAGTGAAGACCGCACCTGTCCTACCAGGCGTTTTGACAGGCAAAAGGAGTTGGTAGAGAATTTTCTTAAGCGCTTTGTCTGAATTCCGGAGCGCTTTAGGTTTCAGTCATGGCAGTTAGATCTCTCAGCAGTAAGGGACAAAGAGGAATTGATAGGAGATTTCCTTGATAACTACAGCAGCAGACGAATGCCCACTGACAGCAATGTAAAACGAAATCTCTCCAAGCAGGGTTGCATTAAAAACCACCGGGTCCAGCGAACCCGCATGTTATTGGTGAAACAGTGGCCAAAAACACTAAGTATCATTAGTGGTACCAGCTTCCAGACTTTTCTTTGTGTGTATGAAAACTGCTACCTCAAAATGCAAGAAAGCTACTGGAAGTCCATTGCTCCTCTTCCTGGGAGGAAAATGAATGCCCACCGTGAAGGACATTAAAAAGCATCAGCACATATATCAGGTATAATGCAGATTTACATTCCGGCCCTTGCTTCTAAGGCCCTGCATATGGTTCAGATTTACCCCGATAAGAAAAATTTGGCTGAATCTGGCCACAAAGATTCAGAGTTTCTCAGAAGACCTGTGGCTCACACATGTGGCTGTGTCTTTGAGCTGTCAATCTATTATGATAGCTATCCAGATTTCAGTGCTGAAATGAACAAGGTTTTGGAGTCTAATGTATGGGTTATGGACATTATTTATTTTGGAAGTGGTGGAGATGGAGGGTTGAGTTTGGAAGTGGTGGAGATGAAGGGTTGAGTTCCACAGTTGTGGAAATTTGAAAAGAATAATAGAGGAATAAGGTGGCCAGTTAAAGTGACAAGTTGCCTATCAAGCTCTAAATCGATGTTTTAAAGATTTCCCCTCAAATTTCCTTGTCAGAGTTTAAGGTTTTAGAGAACAATTTACCTAGGTGATGTCACCTTCCCAAACTTTCTTGAGATGTAACAAAAGGGATCAACTGTTTGTGATAGGTAAATGCTGGTTTGTACGTACAGCATAGCTGTTGGTTTGTTTAAGGCTAGGTTGTCAAAAATCAACAAGGGAGATATTACACAACACATGCACAAGTTCTGCATATCTGTTAACATTCAGGGGAGTGGTCAAAAATTTTATCTCTGGAAAGCCATGATGCCAGACATCAAAATGTAGCTGACTTCTGTTATGCCATAATTAACATGTTAATTAATAACTGACATAATAAATTATAAGAGGTCAAATGAAAATGATTGTAGGAAATGTTTAGAAGTTCACAGACAAAATAAACAAATATAGGAACTGTTTATTGTTATAGTATCTTTTTATGAAACACAACTGTGTTGACAGTTGCACTTGTTACATTGCATTCAAATCCATAACAAAATCTTTCTCTGATTTATTTGTCTTTTTTGCACATTTCATTTCTTTTGTGGAAGTATATAAAAAGAGTCTTCTTTTCTTTTTTAATCGGCACAACTTGTTAAATTTCTTTATCTTCAGTTAAGAGCACGATATACCAAGGCAAGTTTCTTTAAGCACTTGTGATTTATTTTTGAGGATGTAAATAATGGATTGTTCGCTGTTGGCAGAATACAAAATAAATACATTCTGAATAAAGTGTAGAGTCTGTTTATGATTTGCTGTTGCACTCTAAATAAATCAATTGGCCATAATACAAAAAAACTGTAACTCAATATAATGAGATAGTATCTCATTATAATGAGATAGTATCTCATTATAAGGTCATCTGCAGCAGCCCTCTCTCTGCATAGCCGCTGTAGCGAAATACCAATGGCTATGATGCCAATTTCTTTGTTTTATTTGGCAAAATGTTTAATTGATTTGTTTTTATCTAACTGTATTAATTAGTATTCCCCCTCTTAAGGAAAAATGTAAGAATTTATCATTATTTATTATAAGAATTGTATTAATACATGAGCTGAAATGCAGCTCGGTGACTGGCCGGTGATTGTGGGTGACGCTGACACGTAGTATGCTTCTGTTCCAATCTCGACCCATATTTGAGTGATGTGTAGCTCCCAACCCGCTGGAGTCTGGTGACTTGGCTGTGTTCTTTTTCTTAGTTGTGGAAAAATATTTTGGTGATGGATCTCAAGTCTGTACTCAAAGATTCTTTTCTTGTGGAATTTTCGAGAGATAGCCATAGACCAATGTCGGCAGTATTTCAGGCCTCACCAAGAGCCCAAATCCCTAACTCCCCATTCCAAAGGGGTGGACCCATTCGTCCTCATTTTCAATTTGCATGTTTTCTAAGCCAAAACAAGGCTTTGCTTTTGGTCCACTTTAGCAAATCTTTTGAACCTGAACGGCATCTCTGGACATTTTTATCTTCAAATTGGAAAACAAAGTCTAGTGGATTGTTTTTTAAAATTTTTGTTTTTGGAATGTCAATGACCTGGATGACTGAGAATCTTCACCAGCATATTGCATGAAACAGTCTTTTGAATCATCTATACATTATTTTAGATCTTATTTATACACTAGTGTAAAAGTATCACCTCAAGCCTTTGATGTTCATTTGATAAGATCATTCATGTTCAAAACATGAAAAGCAGGGGCAAATGACCCGGACTTTTAATAATGCAAATTGGTGATGACTTTTTCATCATCAATCATCTGAGTATTTTTAAGTTCTGGTTTGCATATTTGTGAAAAAGCAGCTGAAGTCCAAAGAAAAATTATAACAAGCTTTGAGAGAGCTCGAAGAAAAGTCTGGGGCACAGGTGGTAAAAACTGACTTAATTAGATTAATCTTCTGTCCCTCTGACTATAGGATTTTTAGTTGTTTATTTATTTATTATTATTATTATTATTATTATTATTATTATTATTATTATTATTATTATTATGCCGTTAGTTCCCAGAGGTAATCAACTGTAACAAACCTGGTCAAACTCTGAATCCTAACAGGCATATTCACAGAACTAATCGACACATGTACACTATGACCTAAAGGCTATGTCTGTCAATGACAAATTTCATTAATTAACTACCTGACGTCACCATGTGATTACTTTGCTACGCAAACAAAAATCCGCTCGGGAGGTTTGTCTTACCTGCAGCGACGAGGCGTCCTCAATCCGCAGGTTTATGCACGTTTCATTTTTACATATACCTGAAGGTCCCAGGGAATAAAAAGCCTCCGAATTGAAATAAAATAAAGGTTTTAATAAAGTTTATCTTCAGCGTTTTATGCGCCCAGAAGTGTTGGGTCCGATTTAGGGCTCATTATGTTTTACGCACGGACATTCAGTGCAGGAAATGAACCGCCTGTCACAACGTCACATGCCTGACGGGTAAGAGTTGGCTACCTTCAGAAGTGCTGGTGGAGCTTCAGTTTATAGATAATATTGCCTTGTCATAGACCCTAGATAACTAGGGTTACCAACTGCCTGAAAAAAAAAAAAAAGGACACCTCATGTGCATCCGATTGCCTTTACCCCTCCTTGTGTGGTGATTTTTTTTGCCCCCCTTTGTGTGAAACATCATTTGTCCTAGTAAGAATAACATTTGAGATATCTGAAATGTTAATCTTAGATAGGATGCATACTATTAAAGATATCTGAAACACAAACAAATATATGTTAAAACGGCCACTTAAAATGAGTAAAGATTTGTAGATATCTGAAATGTAGTTCTTACCAGTACACATTTGAATGCAGTGAACTTCAAATTCAATTTCTACTGATAGAAATTTAATTAGCGATATCTAAAATACAATTCTGACTAGGAGTATTGTAATTATTACTAGATAGAATTCTTTAGTGCTATCTATAATAGAAATGTGACTAGTCAGCCTGCCTATTTTATGTTTTAACGGAGCAGGTTATTCAAAATCCAAATATAAAAAAAAAAGTCCAAACTAACAGGAAACCAGGAGTCCAAAAATCAAAAAGAGTCAAAACGAACCAGAAACCATGGAGACATCAGGGTGATAATCACAAGGAGGAAGGCTCAGAGAGACGGAGTTGGAGGTAGTATGTCGAGGAACCAGCACTGCAGAACTGCACAGAGAGAGTATTTATGGGAGACTGAAACAAAGGGAGAGCTAACGAGCAGCTTGGGAGCAGGTGTGAGTAGAGCAGAAACAAGAAAGGAGCAAGGGAAAAAAGGAGAACTCAAGAGGGCAGCAGAGGGCAAAACTAAAAACCTGAGAACTGAAAATAACCAGAAAACACAAACCGATAAGAATGAAACCACAAAAACTAGAAAACATGGAACAAGGTAAAACAGAATTCACAAAAGAAAACATAACAGAACCAAGACTATAACAAATTGTCAGGGACCTGAAACTCTGGACCCAATATTCAACAGACAAATCTGGATGATTACCAAAAGACTTTATTTAAAAACAGCGTGCGTCAGTGCATCAGCTGGAGCGGATAAGCCGCATCCTCTGTGGAAACAGAAACCCAGGTCAGTGACTAAGAATAAATGACAAGTAATGGCCAAGAGCTATAGTCACTGACCAGGTTCACAGTTCAGTCTGATCCCTGAGGGATGAGAGGAAATCCGCAAGGGTGATTGTCCCCCACTTGCGACGGGCGTGGCCCCCCGGAGCTCCGTGAGGTGAGCAGCGACGCCGGGGAGCAGCTGTGTCCAGAAAGGGAGATCCAAGCCGAGGTCGTAGCAGGTCCAAGTTCATTAACCAGATGATCAGAGAGCCGATGAGGTACTGATGAGGGAATCCAAGCCGTGGTCAGAAAAACAGTCCAGGTTCGGTAAGCCAGTTGCATCCAAGAAACAGTCCAGAGCTGGTCAGACCAACAGAGCAGACAGGGGAAAGCAAAACTTGGGATCCACAAAACAGAAACAGGTTACTAACAGAATAATCAGAATGATAGTCAAACGCTAGTTACTCACACCAAACGGCTAGAATAATCTGGCACTCGTGGCTTGAAAACAAACAGCATATATAGGGGCTGGAACCAGGTGGAAAGGATAAACAACAATGAGAAAACAGGTAGAGTAAAACAGGTGGGTGGAATAAGCAATCAAGCCAGCCACCAGTGCTAGGACCATGACACAAATTCACCCCAGTCAGAATTGCTTCAGATAGGAAAAATGCTATTTTAGATATCGCAATTGTTTATTTTGACCAGAAAGAAATGCATTTGAGATATCTGAAATATACATTCAGTCAAGCTAATAGATTGGCCACTTAAAATTTGTAAAGATTTCTAGGTATTTGAAAGTTTATTCTTATTAGTACAAGTATATTTTTGGCAGCCTGAAATGTAATTTTAGCTAGGAAAAATTTAATTTAAGATATCTATATGTCAGTTCTTCCTAGTAGGAATGTAGTTTTGACTAGGAAGAATCTTATTTTAGAGATCAACAGATGGAAAATTAGAGAGGACAGAGTTTCTAATAAATGTCAATACGGTCTGCCATATTAATGGGAACTGTAACGTCATTTGTACTAGTAAGAATTATATTTCAGCTATCTGAAATGTTTATTTTAGAAAGGGGGGGATGGTATTTTAGATAACTGAATTGTTTATTTTGACTAGGAAGAAATGTATTTGAGACATCTGGAACAATGTTGTAACGACACAACTATAACTATATGTAGGCAACATTATCTAGGTAGGCCTCATATGAAGTACAACACGTAAGGAGTTAAGGATACAGTGACCCGTGTAATTATGGGTAATTCTCAGTAGTGTATGATCACTTTAACAATGAACCATTGTTACCTGTACTGTATAGGCAAAGTAACAGCTAAACACAGCATCTGGTTTTCTACATTGGTTTAGTTTTGTTGTTTTTTGGGTGAAGTGGATGTGTTGTTTGGGTTGTGGTTCACCTTTGAGGTTGGTACATCTTGTTTCATTTTTGTAAAAAGGTAAAGTGATTCGCTTTTCAGTTTAACTCTTCATAAAAGGGGAAATTCATGGATTAAAAGAGTTGAAAATATTGTGAAATACTCACTTCTGCTGTTTCACTCTCCAAGCAGGTTTGTACAGGACTGCACCATTGGATAAGTGTGAGGGGGAGGTTGATCTGATGTATGGTGTTTTCTATATGAAGTTTGAGTATTTGTTTGGGTTAAGTGGGGAAATATTTGTTTTCTGTATTTATTGTAAAAAGTATTTTTAATTAGCTGTTCATTTTAAACCAAATTTTCCCTTTTCTTCTTGTTATGTGAAGCTGAACATCCTTTTTAAAAAGGTTTTCTTCCAATTTAGTTCCTCCTCTATATAAGAAACATGTCTGCCATTGTTCTGTGGTTGGTGTGGTCTGGTTGATATCCTGCAACAGGAAAAAAATTTAAGTTTTGTCAGCTGAAAACTCTTCAGAGAATGTACTTCTTTCAATCAGTTTGGGTCCCACCTCCAAGACTGCTTGGCCTCCTGACAAGCGTGTGACAATCACACATCATACACAGAAAAATAGTGACTGAGTACCTTGAATGCAACCATTGGTGACAGCGCACCTTCACATGTTACAGAAATCCCAAGTTCCAAAGACTAATTTCAGGGAGATGGTTATCGAACCTGCCATGTGTTGCGGTATAAATACAGTCCAGTGCAGTCAGTCACTTCAGTATCAGGTCGATTTAAGAGGAATTTTTCGCATCATTACATCTGTGAGGAGACGTCCTAGTCTACAATTGCGTAGGAGGCCTACCAGCTGTCAGTGATGGCACCCCTAACAGGTCATGGGCCCGTAAGCAACTGCTGTCTCTGCTTACCAATATTACCGATCTGCAATATATACTCAGTCAAGCTAATGAATGTCAAATTGGCCCACCATAATCTCCCGCTATCTTCTCAGTGAGCGACACTTGGCTCGACCAATGGGATCAGGACATTCTGGATCGCTAAATATATGTTTGTCAGCTCACTGGTCACAGCACAGGACAGGGCCCGGAAACAAGTTTCACCGTAAGTTTGTGTATCCTCAAGTGTCCCTTTTCTTCATGCTGATGAAGGTTCTCAGTCATCAGGTCATAGTCATTCGTCAGAAAATTAAAAAATATCCACTGGACTTTGTTTCCAAGATTTAAAGATGTTTCGCTTCCCTCTTCAGGAAACTTTCTCAATTCAAATTTGAATTGCCGCTGAAATACTATTATTTAGTCTGACATGTACTCTATGTTACCTGAAGATAAGAATGTGGCCTTTCTGTATGGAAGTGAATCTCTGAGTACCTGGAACCAAGCACCTGTACTTGTCTGTGAGAGTGCACTTGTGCATGTAAAATTTATGTTATGTTGTGGAGAGCCGAAGAGGCGCGCCCCCAGAGCACTGAGTCCAGCACCGGGCGACCCAAAGCCTGAGACGCCCAAAGGTACCCCAAGAGCGAAGGCACCAAGGAGGGGCCAGCCCAGGAAATCAGACACCCACCAAGGGAGGAGGAGAGACATCCCCGAGGAAGTCCCCCAGCCATACCAAGGCCGGAGCCACGGGGACGAGTCCACGGGCTCCGCGGGCAGCCAGCCACCCTGAAGTGAATTCGGCCCTGGGCCCCAGGGATTCGAGGCCCCAGGGGTGCCTGACCCCCAGACAGGAGCCCCAGCAAGGCCCGCGGAGAGGCCGCCAGGAATGAGCCAGCAGCCACCCGGGCATCCATTCCCCAAACCCCGAGCTCCACTAGTGCACCGGCAAGCCCCGACGCCAGCCAGCGGAGGGAGAGCAGGACGCGCTTAGCAGAGACTTGAGATGTGTTTTGGGAGAGGGGGCAGTTCAGACCCCAACCTGGGAGATAAAAAAGAAGGTACTCAGTCTCAATCACGCCTTCCCACCCTAGTGCCCCCACTCACACCACAGAAAAAAAACAAAACAAAAACGTGGACACACATTCACACATAACACTCACATGCAATAATACCAGGACCAAAGACCCGGCGGCACCAGTGGTTGGTCCAGGGATTATCGGATGACCCAATAACCAGCCACTACACGCCAATCCTGCCAACCTTTGGGGAGAGCAGAAGTGACAGCCCCACCACCAGCAGGCCACCTAGGCCCCGCAGCTGCCAAGACCACAGACCAGGTGGCTTGCTCTTCCTCCAGGCCCCAGACTCTGGGTGGTAGCCGAGGAACAGGGGTGTGACAAGACCCCGATCCTCCCTGCGCCTGCTCAAATGTGGTGTTGTTGTGTGTTGCTCTCAGATGAACATTAAAACTTGGAGTACCAAAAGGGGGTGTCCAGCACAGTTCCCCCCACCAAGCCCCCACCGCCCCCCCACCCCCACCCCCCCACCCCTCCCCACCCCCCACCCCCCACCCCACCTCCAGGAGATAGGCGTTGCCAGCGAACCACCCTATTTGACATCCCAGAACCCTCAGTGTGTCTAAATGCAGAGGAGAGGATGGGGGAGGCTTCGGTGATGGTGAGGAGCCCAGGCCAAGCCCCGGATGCCCTCTTTAACCCCACCCCCAGAAAATGCCCTGGGTACATGGATGTGTGTTGCCCAAAACAAGTTGTAGATGGAAGTGTCTAAAATGCAAAAATAAAATTGGGGTGGGGGCGTCGGCATCCAGAAGGTAAGGGCCCTTCAGTAACGACCCCCTCCCCAAAACCTACACATGTGTGGCAGTGTGATGGAGCAGGCAGTGGGAGGATTTCCGGGATGGGGAGCAAAAGGACTGGGGTGCTGCACTGCACTCCAGAGCCAACTCCCCACTGACTCCAATAGGAAGCCCGTACTCCGAGAGCCACTAGGGGTGCCCCACCAGCCTCACCACCATAGCCCGGGGGGTCAGGGACCAGCGGCAGGACCCACCAGCTCCAGCCGGCCTCAGGGCCGACATCTCCACCCATGCCCCATCCTGTCCATCCACAAATAAATAAATAAATAGAGGAATAAGACACAACCCCGACCGGCTAACCATGCGCAACACACAGAGCCCCCACCCCGGATGAAGCCCCACCAGGGAGCCAGACCCGAAGCCCTTCTAAAGTCCTCTTCCCTCCATCACCACCCCCCGCCCCCCCTCCGGAGATGTGATCCCTCCCCTACATTAACATTCAAACCTCTCACCACACAAGCGACAAAGCGTTTGCTTATTGTGGTGAATGGTTTGAATATTAATGTGAGAGTCCAGGCCAAGATCATTCTCACTCCCCCTCCCTCCCCTCCCCCCACTAGCAGAGTCCAAACCCCTGAAGGTGTAAGCATCTGACATAGGTGTTAATGTCCAGGTGCCCCCCAGCCCAACAGGCCCAAGTATGGGCCCCCAGAAAGACACCCAGAGGCGATTAGACACTGGCCCAGACCCCAAGCAGCAATCCCCACAGAACCCTAACCCCCGGCGCCCCGCCCAGCGGGCAACGCTTGCCAGGGATCCCAGACCCCCGGACCCACCCTGGACCCACCCAGCAGCAGCACAGCTACCAGGTCCCAGTAGCCCACGTCCGCCACCAATGGAACCCCCCAAGAGCACCGCATGTGGCCGCCATAGGACCCCCAGGGCTTGATCCGCCATGCCCCCCACTCCGAGCGCCCCCTGAGCCCTCCAGGACCCAAGGACCCCTGAACCAGCCCCCGCACCCCAGAGAGATTTACAACCCAGGCACAGTGATTGGTCCTTACATACCTGTACCCAGAACCCAGAACGGTCCTTGAGCTATCTCTATAGTTATGCTGCTATAGGCTTAGACTTTTGGAGTGACATAGGGACCCCCATTTCATCATTCTGCTTCATTCTCTCTCTGTTCTATTATTCTGCAGAATCTGTTAGTTCAATCTCCTACCGTTCTGCTCTTCTTGCTTTTCCTCCAGAGTAGCTTTGCTCTCGTCTGTTCCTGTTTGGCTGTGACGTCATCCTGGAAAGAAACATCAGCTGTGCTGCTTCTATCAACAATTCTTGTTTATAGATTTTGGAGATTTGCCTGTTTATCCAGTGTGGTCCTGTTTCTCTGACCCGTGACTGAGTGGATGTGCTCTCTTAGGTCACTCTGGCATGGGAGCGCTGGCTTGGAGCACTGCCTGCCTACAGCTGTGTGTTCCTGGGCCGGGCGCCTTTACAGCTGCTTTTTGTGTCTCTGCTTCTGTCTCCTTGAACCCCAGTGCATTTTCGGCAGATGGCCGCCACACTGAAGCCTGGTTCTGCTGGAGGTTTCTTCCTGTTAAAAGGGAAGTTTTCCTCTCCACTGTCGCTACAAGCATGCTTGAGTGTGGGGGATTGTATTTGAGTCAATGCAATCAACTGGTTTTCCTTAGATATTAGAAACTTTGTATCAATTTGACTGTATGAGTCTGGTTTGAACTGTAAAGTGCCTTGAGATGACATGTGTTGTGAATTTGGCGCTATAAAAATAAGGCTTTGAATTGAATTGAATTGAACCTCTCTGAACCAGTGTGCATAACCATAACGCGTGGATATAATTATCAAGTTGATTGCCTGTGCACTGTGGACAGATAGTAGATTGCGCAAAACCAATCTTGAATAATCTTTGACCTGTATAGTGCACTCCGTGGAGGTTTTTGTATTGTATTAATTGTAAATTGGGGTTTCTAGTCATGTTAAAAGTTCTTGAGACATATCTGAGCCCAGATGTTTTGTTCAAAGCTGACTGATAAATCCTCCTCCCATTTACTAAAAGGAAGTGATATTGTATCATCCAGTTTAGTCAGTGTCCTGTATAATTTAGACAGTAGTTTGGGTTGGTTTAACTCTAGAAACTCTGATATTTTAGTTGGAATTTTAAACCTCCATCAATATGCTTAAATTTATTTCTAATTATAGCTTTAATTTGCTCATATTCTAAGAATTTATTTTGGTTAATGCCATATTGCAAATTTAATCCAGCAAATGTGATAAACTCCGTACCTTCAAATAAATGATCCAGTTAGTTAATACGTTTATTCTTCCAGTACGCGGAAAGTTTATCATATTATTTTTTTGTAGAATGTCAGGGTTATTCCAGATGGGTGTACGACTGCACGGGATCAGTGATGACTTTGTTATTTTTTAAGAAATTCCCACCATGCTGTCAGGGAAGAGCTCATGTTATATTTTTAAAAACATGGGTGCCGCTTGATATTAGAGCTAATAAACGGCAAATCTGAAATTATGTATATTACTGCATATTTCCTTTTCTGTGCTCATCATCCAGGGCCTAATATCATCTAGGATTATTGTGTTTATCCATTTAGAGATGTATTCTAATCTATTTACTAAGTAGTAGTGTTGGAAGTTAGGTAAATCTAGTCCCCCTCTGTCTTTAGTTTTCTGTAGTGTTTTTAAGCTGATATGAGGGGGTTTGTCCCTCCAAAAGAAATTTAGAGATGGAAGAATCTAGAGATTTAAACCATTCGGGTGATGGTTTATTTGGGATAATTGAAAATAGGTAGTTAGTTCTGGGTAAGACCATCATTTTAACTGAGGCTACCCACCCTATAAGGGAGATCGGAAGCGATTTCCATCTTTCTCGGTCCTCTTTTATTTTTTTTAAAAAAGAGGGGTGTGGTTGAGTTTTGGTAACTCAGCTAATTTAGATGACACAGTAATTCCCAAATATTTGATATTTCCTGATTGAAATTGTAGACCTGAGGGATTCTGTAGAGAGCAATTAATTGGTAGAACTATAGATTTAGACCAATTTATAAAGTATTCTGAGACTTTTGAGAAAAATTTTAGTAATCTAATCATTTGAGAGAGGCAAGTGTTTGAGTGCTGGAGATAAAGTAATACATCATCTGCGTAAAGACTAATTTTATGCTCTATTTTCATGCCTTTTATACCTTTAACCACATTAGTTTGTCTGATTGCAGCAGCCAGAGGCTCAATGAAAATAGCAAAAAGTGAGGGGGAGAGCGGGCATCCCTGCCTGGTGCCCCTCTTGAGACAAAAGCTGGAAGATGTTTGATTGTTTGTCCTGACACAGGCTGTTGGGAAGCTGTATAATATTTTTTTTAACAATTTATAAAAGAATTGCCAAAGCCAAATTTATGTAGAGTAGCAAATAAACATCTCCAGTATACTCTATCAAATGCCTTTTCTGCATCTAAAGCTAAAATATAGGATTTAAGATTTTTGCTGTAGGAATAATCTTTTAAATTCAGCAGTCTGCGTGTGTTAGCAGCTGACTGCCTTCCTTTAATGAAACCAGTTTGATCTGGGTGGATTATGAGAGGAGTGACAGATTATTGTAATATCCACATTAATTAAGGATATCGGATGATAGCTGGTCGGAAACATAGGATCTTTGCCTGGCTTAAGCAGGAGACTAATTGTGGCAGAATTCATAATAACTGGAAATTTGCCATTATCTTGAGTTTGCTGCAGCATTCTGTGGAACGTTGGGGCCAGAATGTCCCAGAACTCTTTATAGAACTCACTAGGGAACCCGTCTGGACCTGGTGCTTTATTGTTTGGCATGGTTTTTAATGCTTCCTGAACTTCAGCTGTAGACAGCGGTGAGTCCAGGGTCACTCTTTGACTCTCTGATAATTTAGGAAGAGTTATTTTATCCAGAAATCGCTTGATATCATTATCTGATGGATTTAACTGTGATGTGTATACAGATTTATAGAAATCTCGGAAGGCATTGTTAATACCCTCCGGATCCTGTAATATATTACCAATTGAGTCTGTAACTGCAAATATACCGTAGTCGTTTTTTCTTTGTTTATTTTTAGCTGATTAGTTAAGAAACTTCTTGACTTATTGCTATGTTCAAAGTTATCAATTCGGAGTCTTTGAATTTAAATTTTATTTTGTTTTTCAAGATCTGTATATGATGATATTTTTGACCAATCTATGTACATCAAGACATACAGTGGATTATTGGAGAATCTCAAACCCCACCTCTGTAAAATACACTTGGTCTAACTCTGCAGATAACAATCTGTGTTCAAGATTAGATTATTGGTCAATTTCTCAGATTATAGCTAAAGATGTTTTAAAATGTGATATTTCCATATCCCCCCTAACAGACCACTGCATGATTGAACTGTCACTGAGAATAATTCAACAACTTAAATCATCAGAAAACATATGGAAATTCAATAATAGTTTATTACTTAAAGCCGAATTCTGTAGCCAAGTTAAAACTCTTTTTCAAACCATAAATGGTCTGGATTTGTCACATACGAACAAATGGGAGTGGTTCAAATATGAACTTAAACAGTTAGCCATTGGAACAGGGAAAAAAATGTCACAGGTGAGAAAACAAAAAGAAATCATTTTTTAAAATAAATCAGATGTGTGGAAAAACTGATATAACAACAGAAGCAAAGGCTGAATTGAACAGACTTCAAGTCAAATTATATGCAATGTATAAGGAAAAAGCTAATGGGGCATTTATAAGATCAAAAGTGAGATGGATAAAACTTGGAGAAAAAAATACAGCATACTTCTATAGATTACAAAAACAGAGGCAAAACAAAAAGAGAATAAATAAACTGAAGAAAAATGAAACAATTATTGATTACCAAAAAAAGGTAAATGTTGAAATATGGAGTTTTTACAACAACTTGTATAAATCCAATTTCCAAAAAGAAGAATGTGGCATACTGTTTGTAACAATCAAAGACAACATAAAAAATTAAATGAACAAGGAAAAAAAATATTAAATGAAGACTTAACCATAACAGAAATGGAAACTGACATAAAACAGATGAAAAATGGGAAGTCACAAGGAATTGATGGCATAACGTCAGAATTTTATAAACACTTTTGGAATGATATTAAAGAGCTGTTACATAAAGCTTTTTTAGAATGTATAGATAAAGGATGCTTATCTCCCACAATGAAAACTGGACTGATAACTTTATTACCTTAACCTAATAAGAATTTGCTAAACCTGAATAATTGGAGACCTATAACTCTTCTGTGTAATGACTACAAATGAGTAGCTTTAGTATATGCAAATCAAAATAAAAATGTACTAGCCACTCTAGTCGAAGAGGTTCAGTCAGCCTTCATAAAGGCAGAAATATCCATAATAATGTGAGATTAGTTTTAGATTTGCTAGACTATCAGTCGCTTATAAGTCTCGTTCTCTTCATTGACTTTTTCAAAGCTTTTGATTCTATAGAACACCCCTTTCTGATTCAGACACTAAAAATGTTAGGATTTGGGGAAAAGTTTTGTAAAGTAATAAATATGTTGTATAAAGACATAATCAGTTATGTTTCTCTAAACCCAGGAATGACCCCTAGAATAGAACATTTTTTGTGGAACCCAGATGTTGGCTTATTTGGTTGTAAACAACTCAGAATTTAAAGGTACCGGTATAAATATTTTTGATTATGAATTTTGCATCAGTCAATTCGCAGATGACACTGTCATGGTGGGATTCAGATTTCTAACCCACATGCAGAACACAACGGAGGCAGATGAAAAGTTTGACTGTTTATTAAAACAAAGACAATGTTAATGGATAGATGCTGGGAAACAGATCCGGGACTGGTCACACAGGGTTCTCTGTAGAGAGGGACAGTTTGGTTAGCCAGGATGCGGATGATCTTGTCAGAGGAATTGAGCAGGTCTTTACCTGTAACGTGATTCAGGTTTAGCAGCAGAGGGAGGGAACAGGAGGGTCCAGAGGCTAGTAGTTGGCAGAGGGCTAAGCAGCGGCAGGGCTCGACTTCAGACTTATCAGTGTTCAGGTCCAGAGTTTCTTCCGATCCTCTTCTTGAGAGGCGGGCAGGCAGGTTCAGACAGTAGATTCTTCAGATTAGGAGCTCCTGAGAGCTAGCAGGCAGATTTCAGCAGATGAAACTCTTCCAGAGTTCAGGGTTCAGTCAGGTTTCTTCCTGAGAAGCAGAGAAGACAAAAACTGATTATAGTTCAGGTTCTGGTTTCAGGGGAGTCAGAGAAGATCAGACAGGCTGGTTGGCTCAGGCTTTGCTAACCATAACTGGCTTAACACTCTGGCGCTGGAGTGTAGTCCTGCCGCTGCTTATATGCTGGTCTCCTGATGACTGATGAGCCGCAGGTGTGGTCGTCAGCTCAGCTCCAGGAGACCTAGGGCGCCCTCTGCTGGAGTAAGGTGGACAGACCTCCAGATCCCAACAGATACAGTTTTCTTTCTAAAGGACAAGTCAGTAGTTTCCAAAGCATTGAAAATTATTTCTGTTTTTTTCCAAAGCATCTGGATTGAATATAAATATACAAAAAAGTGAAATACTACCATTATATCCGTGTACAGAAGCACAAATAATGTCCATTCCTGTGAAATCCAAAGTGAACTATCTCGGAATAAAATTAATGAGAAAGAAACAAAAAACAAAGAAAGGAAGAAAATATGAATGAAAAAAATAGATAAAATGAAAAAAAAAACTTAAAGGAATAGTACACCCAAAACATGATTCAGCCTTCATTTTTCTACTCACCCCATGCTGAACAACACTCTGGAGTACTTTTTGATATCTCAAATGCATCTGGAAGTCTGGGAGGCTTCTTTGCTGTCTGCTGACATTCCAAATAATGGAGGTCTATGGCGCCCGACACAGTAAAGGTCCATAAAGTCCACAAAAAACGTGTCAATATTCCTCCATACTGCTCGTCCAATGTATTCCAAGTGTCCTGAGTGGGTAGCATCCAGAATTTACTCGAAATGGAAGTCATTTAGAATGTTTTTAGAGCATAAACGGTGTATAGGATTTCCTAAAGCTGCGTTCACGAGTCTCCCGGAAACCACTTGATGAACCAAACCAGGCAGTCTGCAGCATTCAGCTGCGGCAAAGAACTCATGCTCTTCCTCAACACTGGAAGTCCTCAAGACAATTTTTCTTTCGTTGTTTCTTTCTTTGCACGGGTAAGCTTAGCACATTTCTTCTTCTACGCTTGCATTATCGGCAAGCGTAGGCAGCTGAATGCGCACTTTCATCTGGTTTTGGTCTGCTGCGGCTTCCGTGGCGTCATAAAACAGATCTTTTTCACATTTGGAAGATGATTTTTTTCACATAATTTTGATCCACATGGCTCCACACTGTGGACAACAGAACTATAATGATAAATAGGAAAACAATATTTAAAGAAGTTTGGTTTGAAAAAAAAGTGATCTTTGTTTCTGATCTAATGGATGAGCATGGAAATTTCCTAAATTTTGATACTTTTAAAGAAAAATTTGGTATCCAATGTTCATACAAAGAATTTAACAAAGTATGCAAAATAAAACCTGCTGCTCTGCTGCATTTAATACGAAGCACTCTCTCTCAGTCAAATATACAAGGAGTCTTGCCAGAACTAAAAATTGAGCAATTGCCTATTAGAGATAAAAAATGTAACAATCATTTTATAGGGACAGCATTTAAATGTAAAATCGTTCATAATTTTACTGGAATAACAAAAAAATATATAATGAATGATTCTGATAACAAAGAAACATATTTAAAATGGCCAATTCCTCCAAAAGTAATCGACATACAATATAAAATTATTAATAGTTAGTATCCAACAGCAGAAACTCTTTTTGGATTTGAGGTGGATGCTTGTGTATTTTGTCTCGAAAAACCAGAAACTATTGAACATCTCTTCTATTCGTGTGGAGTCACAGGTTGCTTTTGGCAGAACCTGCATATTTGGTTATATAACAAAATAAATAATATAACACCTTTTGAGAAAAATCAAATATTATCATACAAGAATGACATTCCGAAGGACTTATCTGATATGGTCAATATTGTTATAAGTATGGGAAGATACACTATATTGCCAAAAAGTATTTGCTCACCTGCCTTGACTCACATATGAGCTTAAGTGACATCCCGTTCCTAATCCATAGGGTTCAATATGGCGTCGGTCCACCCTTTGCAGCTAGAACAGCTTCAACTCTTCTGGGAAGGCTGTCCACAAGGTTTAGGAGTGTGTTTATGGGAATTTTTGACCATTCTTCCAGAAGCGCATTTGTGAGGTCGCACACTGATGTTGGACGAGAAGGCCTGGCTCTCAGTCTCCGCTCTAATTCATCCCAAAGGTGTTCTATCGGGTTGAGGTCAGGACTCTGTGCAGGCCAGTCAAGTTCATCCACACCAGACTCTGTCATCCATGTCTTTATGGACCTTGCTTTGTGCACTGGTGCACAGTCATGTTGGAAGAGGAAGGGGCCAGCTCCAAACTGTTCCCACAAAGTTGGGAGCATGGAATTGTCCAAAATGTCTTGGTATGCTGAAGCATTCAGAGTTCCTTTCACTGGAACTAAGGGGCCAAGCCCAGCTCCTGAAAAACAACCCCACACCATAATCCCCCCTCCACCAAACTTTACACTTGGCACAATGCAGTCAGACAAGTACCGTTCTCCTGGCAACCGCCAAACCCAGACCCGTCCATCAGATTGCCAGATGGAGAAGCGCGATTCGTCACTCCAGAGAACGCGTCTCCACTGCTCTAGAGTCCAGTGGCGGCGTGCTTTACACCACCGCATCCGACGCTTTGCATTGCACTTGGTGATGTATGGCTTGGATGCAGCTGCTTGACCATGGAAACCCATTCCATGAAGCTCTCTGCGCACTGTTCTTGAGCTAATCTGAAGGCCACATGAAGTTTGGAGGTCTGTAGTGATTGACTCTGCAGAAAGTTGGCGACCTCTTCGCACTATGCGCGTCAGCATCCGCTGACCCCGCTCCGTCAGTTTACGTGGCCTACCACTTCGTGGCTGAGTTGCTGTCGTTCCCAAACACTTCCATTTTCTTATAATACAGCTGACAGTTGACTGTGGAATATTTAGGAGCGAGGAAATTTCACGACTGGATTTGTTGCACAGGTGGCATCCTATCACAGTTCCACGCTGGAATTCACTGAGCTCCTGAGAGCGACCCATTCTTTCACAAATGTTTGTAAAACAGTCTGCATGCCTAGGTGCTTGAATTTATACACCTGTGGCCATGGAAGTGATTGGAACACCTGATTCCAATAATTTGGATGGGTGAGCAAATACTTTTGGCAATATAGTGTATATACATGTATGTAAATGGAAAAATCAAAAACCTTCAGAAACAAGTTTAAAAAACGAACTCTTCTACTCCTCTTTATCTCTGTTAGCTGAAAAATATGGACATATACAAAAACTATGTAGTGACATGTCAAAATTTCTGGTTTTTGATCAGCAAAATGCTAAAGTTAACGTGATGTAAGGAACTGTCTTGTAGTAGAATGAGGCTGTCTCTTTTAAATTTACTATTTTTTTCTTAAATTTTGTAGGTTTCCTTTGGTTGTAATAATAGTGCCTGTTTATTTATTCATTTATCTCTGTTGTCTTGCAATATTTAGGTTTATAATATATGTTGTCTTCTTTTTGACATGTTTGGTTTTAGGTGCTTGGCCCACATGCAAATCCCACTCGGAGGCAGGAGGCAGTTTTAGGTTGTTTATTTAAAACAGACAAAAACAGCACGGGATGAGTAAGCTAGAGACACACGGAGAAGCTCGGATCTGAGGAAGGAGAGAGGTGGGAGGAAGTGGTTAAGATAGCGTACCGAGCAGAGAACCTGACAAACAGAAAAAAGCTAACCACTTGAGAAGGGAAACCAGACCGGGGAGAACGGATCGGACTCTGCACTGCCTGACCTTGGTGAGGCTGGTGACTGAGAGACTGACGAGGGGCTGAGAGCGGGACCGAGCAGCGCCGGCAGTCTTATCCACAGAGCCAGCAGGAGGATCCAGGAGGGCCACCGAGGGAGTTCATGTGGGCAGATTTAGCAGAGGAAAAACCTGATCACGATCAAGGACCTGGGAGGCACAAAAAATCGCTTTTAGCACGGGAAAAGTTTTGCTGTCACAAGACAGAGGCCACTGGCTCGTAGCACAACGGTTAACACTCAGGCGTCCTCCTGCTGTCTGAGTCCAGCTCTTATAGTCCTCCCGCACGCCGTTCAATGAGCCACAGGTGTAGGCGCCCCGACCCTCTGTCAAACAGTCACCTGCAGAGAGAGTGGATAAGGCCGAGCCAGCAGAACTGCATGGCCCAGGCTGCCGAATCCTGACACCACCTCCTCCTCAAAGGTCACCACCCGGAGACCAAGAGGAGGAGGACGTGGATGGACAAGAAGCCAGAAAGGACTCAATGAGCGACCGATCAGGAATGGCAGAGCCTGCAACCCAAGACCAGTCCACGGGGTCGCAGCCCTCCCACTTAACGAGGTACTGATATCCCTTACCCTGCCAACGGGAGGCAACGATCCCCCGGATCCGACGTCCCTGATGATCCTGGGTGGGCGGAGGGGGCTCGGCACAAGGGCACAAGGAAATTGGAGATGACAGGTTTGATTTGGGAGACATGGAACGTGGGGTGAACTCTGGAGTGAGAGGGGAGTTGAAGACGGACGGTGGTGGGACTGACAATGGAGGTTATCTCAACAGGACCAGAGTAACGGGGAGAGAGCTTGCGGGCGGACGACTTAAAGGGGAGGTCCCTGGTAGAAAGCCAGACTAGTTGACCAGAGTGGTAACTGGGGGCAGGGACACGCCTGCGGTTAGCGAACCGGCGGTTCCTTTCAGCAGTTCTTTCAAGTGCTTGAGTGGTTTGAGTCCAGAAATGCCTACAACGGCGTATATGTTGGTCAACAGAGGGGATCTGTTTAACATAATCGGGAAACAACTGTGGCTGGTAGCCTACAGAAGCCTCGAAGGGGTATACTCCGGTCGCGGTGGAAACATGGGAATTATGGGCATATTCAACCCACGGGAGGAACTTATTCCTATCCGAAGGATTAGAGGAAGCGAGGCAACGTAGGGCAGTCTCCAGCTCCTGGTTCATTTGTTCTGTCTGACCATTGGTCTGAGGGTGGTAGCCGGAGGTGAGTGTATACCTGGCACCGAGAGAGGTAGCAAACTCTCTCCAAACCCGAGAAACGAACTGAGGGCCACGGTCAGACAGAACTTCCTGCGGGATACCATGCAGGCGAAAAACGTGCCGAACCAGGAGCTGAGCAGTCTGGAAAGGGGGTGGAAGCTTTCTTAGAGGGATTAGGTGACAGGCCTTAGAAAACCTGTCAATGGTGGTCATCCCTTGAGAGTAGGAAAGGCCTGTCACAAAATCTAAGGCTATGTGGGACCAGGGACACTCGGGAACAGGTAAGGGCTGGAGTAAGCCAGCAGGAGGGCGATTAGAGGTCTTATTCTGCGCTCTTTCACATCCTTGGACATATTAGGCCAGGACATATTGGGACAGGAAAGTTTGTGTGCGAAAGATGCCTGGGTGTGCAGAGAACTTCTCTGAGTGAGCCCACTGAATCAGACGTGACCGCACAGAGGACGGGACGAAGGTGCAGTTAGGCGGGCCATTTCCAGGGTCGGGCTCTGAGAAGCGAGCTTGGGCGATCAGGTCCTCAACCTCCCAATGAAGAGCCCTGAAGGTACAGGTCGGGGGAGGACCAAAGCTGGTTCTCCTTCCAAGTCCAGGGGTGCGTGTAGGCGGGACAGGGCATCAGGCATTTAGTTCTTGGTTCCTGGATGGTAAGGTATTGTTAAGTGGAACCGTGCAAAAAAAAGAGACCAGCGGGCTTGCCTGGGATTGAGACGTCTAGCGGCTTGGAGGTAGGCGAGATTTTTGTGATCAGTCCAAATCAACACGGGCTGCTCGGACCCCTCGAGCCAGTGGCGCCACTCCTCCAGGGCTAGCTTGATTGCTAGGAGCTCTCTGTCCCCCACATCATAGTTCCGCTCAATGGCAGAGAAACGTCAGGAGAAGAAGGTACAGGGGTGCAGTTTTTGGTCCTGGTCCGAACACTGAGAGAGAACTGCTCCAACGTCAGTGTCAGAAGCATCAACCTCCATGATGAACTGCTTGGAGGGGTCTGGATGGATGAGAATTGGAGCATGGGAGAATCTATCCTTAAGGTCAGAGAAGGCAAAGTTGGCCTCAGGATTCCAATCAAAAGGGACCTTTATGGATGTAAGAGCATGGAGGGGGGCAGCGATCTGGCTGTAACCACGGATGAAATGTCGATAAAAGTTTGCAAACCCTAAAAAGCGTTGTAACTCCTTACGAGTGGAGGGAATGGGCCACTCGAGGACAGCTTTAACTTTTTCGGGGTCTGAGCGGACACGCCCCCCCCTCCAGGATGAATCCCAGGAACGTGACTGAAGGCTTGTGGAAATCAAAATTTTCAGCTTTAACAAAGAGTCTGTTCTCGAGAAGACGTTTGAGGACCTGCCGCACATGGAGTCGGTGTTCTTTGATGTTCCGTGACTAAATGAGGATGTCGTCCAGGTAAACAAAAACAAAAAGATTCAGATAATCTCGGAGGACGTCATTGACGAGGGCTTGGAACACTGAGGGAGCGTTACATAATCCAAAAGGCATGACTTGATACTCAAAATGTCCCAGAGGCGTCTTAAAGGCAGTTTTCCACTCGTCCCCCTGGCGGATCCTAACGAAGTTGTAAGCATTACGTAGATCTAACTTGGTAAAGATGGTAGCTGACTGGACCGGTTCGAGCGTGGAGGAGAGAAGAGGCAGTGGGTACTTGTTCTTAATGGTAATCGTGTTTAAGCCGCGATAATCGATACAAGGGCGAATGGTGCCATCCTTCTTACCCACGAAGAAGAACCCCGCCCCGAGAGGCGAGGACGAAGGACGAATTTGCCCAGCTGCTAATAACTCCTTTATATATTTCTCTAGGGCCTGCCATTCAGCCTGAGAAATATTATAGAGGCGGCTAGAACGCAGCGGAGCGCCGGGCAGGAGGTCAATGGCACAATCGTAAAGGTGATGAGGCGGCAAAGAACAAGCCTGTGATTTGCTAAAGAACATCTTAAGGTCATGATAGCATTCCGGTACCGACACGAGGTTCTCCAGATCAATCTCCGCTGGAGGATGAACAGAGGATGGGCAAACAGGAACGGCGGATAGCAAACAACGTGAAAGACAAAACGGAGACCAGGACTCCACCCGTCGATCAGATCAGTTAATATGAGGGGTATGTGAAGTTAACCAAGAGCAACCCAAAACCAGTGGAGTGTGCTTAACGGGAAAGATAAAGAAAGACATAATTTCTCTATGGTTTCACGAAACAACAACCTCCAAGGGTTTGGTTTGGTGGGTGATCTGGGGAAGTCCCCTCCATCCAAGGCCGAAACCTGGAGGGGGGTATGCAGAGGAACAGTCTCGAGCCGAGCTCTACAAACAAAAGAGGAATCAATAAAGCAAAAATCACACCCACAATCGATCAGGGCATGCAACTTAAATGTGTCCTGCGACGTAATAATGGTTGCCTGGAGACAGAGTCATGGAGGTGTGGAATAGGTGCTTTGGTCAGCCGGTCTCTCCGCTACGGCCAACGAACCTAATCTTTTGGCCGCCTGGGGCAGTCATTTATGAAATCT
Organism: Cyprinodon brontotheroides; assembly: GCA_018398635.1. Classification (NCBI taxonomy): domain Eukaryota; kingdom Metazoa; phylum Chordata; class Actinopteri; order Cyprinodontiformes; family Cyprinodontidae; genus Cyprinodon; species Cyprinodon brontotheroides. Next base: position 2,293,433 of record JAGKQL010000024.1, read on the forward strand.
GCCGGGGACGCGCAGTAAATACACAATTTGGCACTCATCCGATGCTGTCTCTCCTTTTGGGAGAGCTGCACCCATCCCACCTGGATGGGTTCGGGAGGGGATGGGGGAGACGCTACAGGACTAGTAGACAGGCGATCTGGTGGAGGTGACCGGAAAAAAGATGATTCCACCAACCTACCCTTACTTCAGCTTCTAAGCCGATTATCCAGCCGAATGGCTAAAGCAATAAACTCGTTTAACGAGGGGGGAACCTCAAGGCGGGCTAATTGGTCCTCCAGGGATTCATCTAAGGCTTGAAAAAATACAGTCTTCAATGCACGCTGTTCCCAGCCAGCGGCGGCTGCTAACATGCGGAACTCAATAGCAAAGTCAGTAACGCGTCTACCCCACTGCCTAAGAGCTAGTAGTCGGCGGGAATCCTGGACCTCATCTGATTCAGCCCCAAAAACCATTTTGAATTCGTCAACAAACTCACTAAATGAAAAACCCAGACGCTGACAATCAGGGAAGCGGGACTCAGCCCATCTTATAGCTCTTCCCGTCAGCAGGCGTAAAATGAAAGAAATCTTAGCTTCATCCTGGGCATATAACTGAAGAACGGTTGAAAATAAGGGAGCACTGGAAAAGAAAACCCCCACAGCCTCCACTGTCTCCCGAGAACTTCTCGGGACTAGGTGAGGAGGACTCGTAGACAGGAGGAGGCACAACAGCTGACTACGGATCGGGGGCGGGGTCAGGCAACGTGGCTGACAGCGCGGAAGGGCAGCAGAGGAAGCAGAGGGCTGGACGCCAGAGCTAAGAACGGAGGTAAGCTGATTGATTTGGGCTGCAAAGCCCTGTAATTGATTCTGCATGGTTAGAACCGCTGATTCTAAGCCCCGAATTTGGTCAAAGTGGGCAGTTAACGCCCGACCAATGTGTCTGCTGGGTCGGGTTGGCCTGAGTGTTCTTCTGTCATGTTGGGTTTTAGGTGCTAGGCCCACATGCAGATCACACTCTGAGGCAGGAGGCAGTTTTAGGTTGCTTTATTTAAACCAGACAAAAACAGCATCGGATGAGTAAGCTAGAGAGACACAGAGCAGTGAAGCATGGACCGGGGACGCTCGGATCTGAGGAAGAAGAGAGGTGGGAGGAAGTGGTTAAGATAGGGTACCGAGCAGAGAACGTGACAAACAGAAAAAAAGGCTTACCACTTGAGAAGGGAAACCGGACCGGGGAGAACGGATCGGACTCGGCACTGCCTAACCTTGGTGAGGCTGGTGACAGAGAGACTGACGAGGGGCTGAGAGCGGGACCGAGCAGCGCCTGGCAGTCTTATCCACAGAGCCTGCAGGAGGATCCAGGAGGGCCACAGAGGGAGCTCAGGTGGGCAGATTTAGCAGAGGAAAAACCTGATAACGATCGAGGACCTGGGAGACACAAAAAATCGCTTTTAGCACGGGAAAAGTTTTGCTGTCACAAGACCGAGGCCACTGGCTCGTAGCACAACGGTTAACACTCAGGCGTCCTCCTTCTGTATGAGTCCAGCTCTTATAGTCCTCCCGCACGCCGTTCAATGAGCCACAGGTGTAGGCGCCCCACCCCTCGAAGTACACTGGAAAAGAGGTTTGGTCTGTAAAACATTTAGTCGACAATTTTGGCCAACTTAGTACGTCCATTCACGGTGCACTTTTGTTGTTTATTTGCCAAATATTTTTTTTTTATTATTCTCATTGTGAATATAATTTACAAACAAACCAAAGGACTTTTGAACTTTTAACAAGTGCCATTCGGTAACTAGAATATACTTGGTTGCAGGTGACCTGGCTCAATTATTATCATTATTGACCATAATGTCTCCTATAAGGACTCCAGCTCAACTAGTAAACTGACTGGTGTCCCACTATTCCATTTAGAAATACCATATTAATTTTATCAATTGCAATAAATTCATAAACTGCACTCCAAAAACATGAATATCCAATTGTAGCAAAACCCAAAGTGATTAATTAAAACCTTAAATGTAGCTTCAACCTGGAAAGACTCGCACAGAAAGTAGGTTTTAGAAAGTTCATTTGACAATAATCTTCAACTTTCTGATCCCGGCAGTAGACACTGTACTGGTAACCACCAGAGAATGATCTTTTTTCTACATGAAAACCTCTTTTCCATCTAGTTCTTATTAAATAAGCCAAAGGCTATTATATTTTAGATTTTAACTTATTTATTTTAAGAGTACCGTTCACAACATCAAAATATATTATTTGAACTTCAGCACCAGCATGTATTTGTTTATATCTGTTTTCTTAATCAGCGATGGACTGGGGATCTGTCCAGGGTCAGCAGCCTTCATGACCCCACTTGAGGATAATTCATAAAAATTAATGGATGGATAAATGTGCTCTTAATGTAATGTACATTTGTCTCCAAAATATTGATTTTATTTTATTTTTTATGACTTTTGTTAGAGATATATAGGGTGTAAGGATAGATAAATACATCTCCATAATGATTCCTTATTGTTGCTTATTTTAGATTGTTTGTTACTAATATAATTTTAAATAAAGATTTCAAAATAAAAAAGGGACATACCACGTGACAGACATGCCACGTGACATATCACGTTTTGTAGCCATTTCTTTACTGTTTAATTAGTATTTTTAATGTTGAAAGTGTTCTTGGGTGTTTTGAAAGGCGTTGTCAAAAAAAATACGTTATTATTATTAGAATTATTATGAAACGGTTGGTACAGAAAATAGTGTCACAAGCGCCCCCGTCAGTTCCGGAATGAAATGGTCCCATTTCCATATAAGGTATGAGACTGACAGTGGTCCGTCCCCGCCACTTTCTGTTTGCTGCAGCGAAGTGTACCTCAGCCCCTCTGTCAAACAGTCACCTGCAGAGAGAGTGGAGAAGGCCGAGCGAGCAGAACTGCATGGCCCAGGCTGCAGTTATCCTGACTTCTTTTTTATGTAAGAAAGAAATGTGGTGATTCCTACTAAAAAATGTAAATAATGTTTTTTGGTTCAATAAAAAAAAGACCAGACCTCCATTTTGAAAAGGTTTGCATTTAAAGTTATCAGTGACTAACACAGTAGATAAATCTGTGCCTATTTAACCAAATAAAGTCTGAATATGCTTGTATATGCCGATTTATCCTGTATTTTCTTTTGAAGATATATAATTGTGCAGAGGTAAATGGGTGAAACACACTCTTATTTTTTAAATGCTCTCTCTGTATCATGAAACAACGCAAAATAACACATTCAAGGAACAGCAAATAATTTATTGTATTTACATTTAGTGGCAAAATGTACAAGAAAATAAAACTCAGAATGAGACTAAATTTATTCCAAATACTTCATAAAGAACTCCCAACTGCCTAGCATCTCTGTGTACTTCATTCACAAAAAGTTATAAAAAGGTGTATTTTTTCAAAAACAGCTAATGTAGTATGATCGCCAGAAGTCCCTTGGTTTGTGTGGCGATTTTGGAGTGTCTGCACTGTACAGCGTTAGAGCTATTGATTGAAACAGGATGATATTAATGCTTAACAACAATAAAAATTCCAAAAAATAAGCAAAGGTGTCTTTTTTCAAAACAGCTGTTGGCGGAATGATACGGGATATCTGCCCAAATATGACTTGATTTCATTCAGAAGCATCTTATTTTAAATAGAACAAGTCCTTTTTTGGCAAAAAGCACTAAAACCACATTTGGCCTTTAATCAATTTCTAACCACATTGCTAGAAGCCAAATTGGTTGAAAGGGGATTTCTGCTAAAAATGACTTGTTTCATAGAAACATTTATTTTAAATAGAACAACTCCTTTTGAGCAAAAACGCTTTCTTCAACCACATTTGGCCTTTAATCAATTTCTAGCGGGGGCGTTTTGACCTCAACCGACTTGCTAGAAACTGATTCAAATCTTGATTTCATTTCTTAACTAGAACAAGTCCTTTTAGTTCAAAAATATCTTCACCACAAAAATTTGTTCTATATTTTGACCTCAACCCGGCGAATATCTGTAAAGCTCTCAAATTTAAGGGGATATCTACCCAAAGTCATATTTGGGCTTTCCCTTTGATACGTATTGGAAGCTTTTCATAAATTTTACGAAGTCAAAATGGCTATTTTGTGTTGTACTGGTCCTTTAAAAGAGTTCAAGCTTTGTTTTTGTGATCATATTTTAAATCATAAATCTCCTGAAGGAAATCTAGTCATATTTGGGTAGAAATAACCTTTGGTGACTATACTGTTGCCTTCAATCAATTTTTGACAGGTGAGAAACCGATTGAAAACTGCAAAACACATGAAACATCAGAGGAAACTCGTGCTTTATATACGGCCGAATCAGATAAAAACAATGCAGAGTCACGAGGATCGTTGCAAAGTGATCAAATCTTTATTGAAAACCACTCCATTAAATCATATTTATTGGCCGAATTGTGGTCTCCAACGTCAGGGGCTACACAGAGTCATCGAACAGGGAAGTATAAAAACATGTCTATCACGTAACTGCCATTACATGTGACAAACATTGAAAGCTTTCGAATCTTTAATTTGAGGCCTATATTATAATTTAATTAGGCCTATATTATAATGCAACCGTGTGTATCTGCATGTCATGACCGTTTAATCAGAAAAGAAAAGAAGATTTACGCTATTGCCAGCGGGGCTGCGGTGCGCGCTCCCGCGAGCGCCATCAGATTCTCGCAGACATTCACTTTTCGCACAACACCGCTCCACGGATTTTCTGGTGATTTTTGGTGGTTTTGTGGTGATTTTTGTGTGGTTTCAGCCAGGATGATTACCTACATGGTGGTCCTCTTCTCACTGTTACCCACGGACCAGGCGAAAATGGTGAGAGGATTCAAATTAGTGTGTATAAGCTTTATACTGTGAACCAGTCCTTTCAGAACAGGGCAGAAAGATGTTTGATCGTGAGGGTTTCATAGTGACGATTTTAAAAACTGTCAGTAGCTATTCTAGGTGAATTATTTAGAACCGTTTTCACTTTATTAAAGTAAGAATGCATCCATCAGTGTGAGAGAGTTCAATTAATCAAATTTCCACTAAACATTCAGATTTATTTTTACCAATATTTACACGTGTTTAATTCAAAAAAATATTTGAAATGAATTGCTAGAATAAATTATTACATTATAACGATATAATTTTTGCTCGATAGCTTCCAGGTCATGTGATCGATAGAGTCAAAATCAATGTTAATAAAACTTCATTGTCTTATAAAGTTACGACTTTTATTTTTCCATTTCAAACCTCAAATAAATTTTAATTCATTTTTATATAGAAATATTTATGAGGTTCCGTTTGTATCAAAAATAAGCAGATGTAAAATGTCTACATGTTGTGCTGCAGCCAGTGTTGGGCAAGCTATGAGTTACTCAACAATAAATTAAGCTTCACTACACCAAAGCTACCACCTAAAGAATTATATCAAGCTAAGTTACACTAATGTTAAAAAGTAACTTAACTACATCAAGCTACTTAACGTTGTACCAAGCTAATGTCAATTCAAAAATAAGGTCTGATGCACTAGTTAAAACATTTATTAAGATCAGCCAATGACATAACACAGTGTAAACTTTTATTGTTTTATCCAGCACCATAACAAAACCTAAAGTATTTACTAGTAGACAAAAATAAACAATGCTGTTATTAGAACCAAATTAAAGGTACTGTTGTAGTGTTCTACATCGAGACATGGCTATGGTTTGCATTCAATGGACATCTCTAGGAAAACAAAAAACCTACAAAAGGCATCTTATTTCTTTAGGGTCTCCCTTGAGAGAAAACTTCTTCAGACCTCAATTAAACAGTTAATTCAAGTAACAAATGAAACTGTTTACAAAAGAAGGAGAAAAAATAAAGAAGCTAATTAAGTGATACATATATTTATGTCTCACCGTATAATTTAATTTCTACCTACATATTTATTCATTGTATTTTTTGGGGGCAATTAATTGAATGCTTATTTATTTATTTATTGAGCATTTATTTATTTCTGTATTTATTTTATATACTGTAGAGCTGTTCCTCCATACCTAAAAAGTATCTTATCTGTGCAAAGCCTAAAAACAGATATATGTAAACATCTTGTCAGTTAAACTAGGCCATGGAAATACAATATCGAAGTTTCACTACTGCTCTCTAATGAGGAGTATCTTAGTGGCACTCATCAGATTGAACTATCTGGACATTAAAGCTACAGTGTGTAATAATTACAGGGGATATACAGTCAGAAATGCCAATATATTATACAAAACTATGATGTATTTATCATCATCTCTGACTCAGCCTCTTAACTTATGTAATATTTCGTTGCCTTAAATTGGGTTATTTATAATTACATAGGGCCGGTCTACCGCCAGCCATGGAGGCGAACATCTTTTGTGCTTCTGACGGCCTTGAGGCAACAAATAGCCATTGCAAAGATAAGCCCATTACAATACATGCTGGGATTATGCTGTTGCTCTCCAGTATACTTATTCAGCTACGTCCCTGACGTTTCACAGGTGTCGATTCAGTAATTTTCTGTAAAAATAATTTTTCTGGGTATATACCTCAAGTTTACTTCTCTCAGCAGCTCCTTTGGAATCTTCAAACCTTTCACTCCTCTGCTCTAGTCATCCACGCTGGCACCTCTCCCTCGCCTGGCCCTGGCTACTGCATACACCCGGCCTCTCTGCCCTCTTCCTAAGCCTTGTAACCCCGTGCCACAAACAAGACTTGGACTCTGTAAGCAGAGGGAATATATATTCTAGATAATAAGCTGAAAATTACACACTGTAACTTTAAAGCGTAATAAAGTTAAAGCTGATATATTTTTCATTTTATTTAAAAAATATACTGTGGTTAGCGCTGTTTAATTTGTGTTTGGCTATGTAAAACAAATGGCTAATCTTGGCCACATATGAGCTCTATGGCCAGAACCTTGAAATCACTCATGCTTTATTTTTTTTTTTTTTTAAACACTTCTGCTTAGCCACTTGGCTAGTCCTTTCTATCACACACTGCTGCTTACTTGTTGGTAGGTGGGTAGCTTTTAAGTTTTACTAATTTGCATACATAATTTGGCTAAGTGAGTTGGGATTTTATACTGGCGCTAGGCATTTTAGGCTGGAACTTGGACTTAGACTTCTTTGTTTGTCATTTTGTATGCACAGGTGCATACAGAGCAATAGCGTTACATACAGCTTATGAGCGTTGCATTGATATTTCAAATGGCACAAGTTATGAAAAACAAAAAAAGTGCAGCAGTGGTCAAAGTGTGAACGGTGCAGAGGATAAGGGCAGTATTGTAAAGTTGCAGTGGTTCAGTGCAAATAGGCATTTGTGCAAAAATGCGTTGTGAAAATAGAATGAGATGAACAATTAAAGGGGCTAAAAGTTAAAGTTCAGCAGCATTTGATGCCCACGATAATGTGCAATAGGTGCAAGAGTTGGAGTTTGTGGATCAAGGTTCAACAGTCGATAGCGGTGAGGGAAAGCTTTGTTGCACAACCTGGTGGATCTGCAGCGGATGCTCTTGGAACCTCTTTGAGAGGGCAGCTTAGGGAGAACAGTCCATGGTGGGGGGTGTGAGGGGGGTCTTTGATGACTCAATACGGGGCTCGGGACACACAGCGCTGTGATGAAAATGTCCTTAATGGAGGAAGAGGAGCCCCAATGATTCCTTCTGCTGTCCTCACCACCCTCCTCACATTCTTCCAGTCAGAGGCTCTGCAGCCTCTCCCACACCACAGAGAAGACAGCTGGTCAGAATGCTCTCTATGGTGCTTCTGAAGGTTGTGAGGATGGGCGGGGGCAGGCGACTCTCCTCATCCTCACTTGAAAGTACAAGCGCTTCTGTTGCCCTCTTCACTAGAGATGAAGTGTTTACAGTCCAGGTGAGGGTTGTCCGTGATGTGCACCCAGGAACTTTGTGCTGCTGACCACCTCCACAGCTGAGCTGTTGATGATGAGCAGTGGAATGGTGGGCGTTTTTCTGAAATTAGGCGATCTCCTTCGTCTTCTCCCGTTCAGGATCAGACTGTTTCACTGCACCAGTCCACCAGCTGCTCCACCTCCTCTCTACCAGCGGTCGATTAGATTTGTGGGTCCTGATGGGGCCCACCACCGTTGTGTCGTCCGCAAACTTCCACGATGTGATTGGTGAGTGAACACAGAGGGGCGCAGTCATATATGTCATCAGGGTGAACAGCAGGGGCTCAGGACGCAGCCCTGAGGAGCCCGTGCTGAGGGTGATGGCATCAGAGGTGTTCTGACCGACCGGACCGACTGAGGTCTGTTGGTGAGATCCAGCAGCCAGTTTGAAGGGGTGTGTTTTGGCCCAGATGTTCCAGCTTTTTCCACCAGGTGCTGTGGGATGATGGTGTTAAACCTTTGAACTGAAGTCAGGAACAGCATCCTTGCGTGGGTGTTCTTCTCCTCCAGGTGGGCCGGGCTCAGGTGAAGAGCAGAGGAGATGGCGTCCTCAGTGGAAGCGGTTTAAGCCCGGTAGGCAAACTGGAGCAGTCAGTGTTGGGGAGCTGGGCGATGTGTTCCTTTACCAGCCTTTCAAAGCACTTCATCATGATGGGGAGTCAGTGCGACGGGCCGGTAGTCATTGTAGCAGGTGACTTGGGTTTCTTTTGGCACTGGGATGATGGAGGCAGACTTGAAGCATGCACAGCACTGTGGCTTGCTCCAGCGAGGTGTTAAAATGTCGTGGGACACCAGCCAACTGACCTGCACACTCCCTTGAGCCAGCCCAGGTATGTTGTGTCGGGACCTGGGGCCTTCAGCGGAGTTGACCACTCCTCAGAGGTCTTCCACCGTTCGAGCTGTGTCAAGGAAAAGCACCTCCTCTTCCTGATGTGGGACACCTTCACTGCTGGAGTCGCGATTTAGTGCCTCGAACCTCCCCAAAAAGTTGTTTAGTCCGTTTTAGGAGTCAGCATCAACTTCATCCACGAGGGCAGGGGGCGTGTTGTAGTCTGTGATGCAGCCGTATGCCTTGCCACATGCTCCTGTGTTGTTGGCGTGGTGGAACAGATGCTGGATTTTCTGGTTATGGTTCCGCTTTGCTAACCTGATGGCTCGGTTCAGGGTGGCTCTAGCTGTCCCTCAGGGCCTCCTTGTCACCAGACTTGGAGGCTGAGTTCCGTGCTTTTAGCGTGGCCGGACCTCCTCAGTCATCAGGGCGTTGGTTGGCTCGGGTGGTGATGGTCTTTGTTGTGCTGGCGTCCTGCGATGCAGTGGTTGATGTAGGCTGAAACAGTCGCCGTGCTCATCACCATTGATCTTGTTGTCATATGTTGCTGCTGATTTGAACATGTCACATTCAAAGTCCTGGATTCCATGGCCCCCCTCCGTCGATTCAAAGCAGTCTCTGGCAGGCGCGTCTGTGTATGCAGAATTAGCTCCATGGTCCCCGATGTGGGGGCTTTCTGAATCGTCTTTATGTTTGTATAAACTAAGTCCAAGTGTTCTCTCCACAGTAGCAAAATCCGTGTTAAAAAATGAGGGAGAACGTTTTTCATATTCGCCTGATTAAAATCTCCAGCAATGATGGCAGCCCCTCTGTATTATTGTAGGTGCAGCTCAGAGACGCAGTCGATAGAAACACTCATGGCACTGCAGCACAGCATCAGCGCTGGGAGGGACATACACGCTGTGATGGTAACAACAGTGAACTCTCTGGGCAGGTAAAGGGGTCTGCAGCTAACAGTCAAGCTCTATGTCGGAGAGCAAAACTTGTGACTATTCTAGCATTTTACACCAGTTGTTATTGATGTAAACACAGAGTCCGCCTCCTCGGCTCTTACCGCTGAGTTCTTTGTTTCTGTCGGCGCGGAAAGTAGCTAGCCCCTCCAGGCTAATGGCATTTTTACTTGCATACTGCAGGAGGGAAATTAGTGATTCACCTGAATGTGAGTTCTCAGGTTGGTGTTGGATGTCCTGGACTTGACAACAGTTTTTTTTTTTTTTTAAAGGAATAGTACACCCAAAACATGATTAGCCTTCATTTTCTACTCACCCCCATGCTGAACAACACTCTGGAGTACTTTTTTGATATCTCAAATGCATCTGGAGATCTGGGAGGCTTCTTGCTGTCTGCTGACATTCAAATAATGGAGGTCTATGGTGCCCGAGGCAGAAAGGTCCATAAAAGTCCACAAAAAACGTGTCAATATTCCTCCATACTGCTCGTCCAATGTATTCCAAGTGTCCTGAGTGGGTAGCATCCAGAATTTACTCGAAACGAAGTCATTTAGAATGTTTTTAGAGCATAAACAGTAGTGTATAGGATTTTCTGAAAGCGCGCACATGCGCTTGGCAAAGAACTCATGCTCTTCCTCAACACTGAAGTCCTCAGACATTTTTCTTTCGTTGTTTCTTTCTTTGCACAGGTAAACAGCACATTTCTTCTTCTACGCTTGCATTAT